>JABBWB010000079.1:0-162138 GCA_016628085.1 Suillus occidentalis
GTACCACATAAAAACCTCTCCTAAACATTGATAACCCCGATGTGTTGCCGTCCCTTGACCATACACAAATCGCACCATACCCGCCGCTAATGAATTTGTCGCCTTGTGGAGAGTATTCGACGGCATCTACCCATCCGTGACTTGTCTTGATCGGTGGTGCTATTTGTCGACCGGTATCCGGGTTCCAGCGTCATATGGTACCGTCTTCAGATCCACTTGCTATCTCCAGGGCATCAGGAGACCAATCCAGGCACCTCACTCCAGCGTCACCCTCCCACGGCTCGCCGATCATGCTACCCTCCTTGATATTCCACAGCCACAGACTGCAGTCTGCACTTCCAAAAATGACCATTGTTTCATCCGGGGATACTGCCATTGTGTGTACCCCTCCTCTGTCACAATACCAAGGCTTTCCTACTGGCTCTCCATCTCTTTTCCACTGACGAATCGAACCGTCTTGCGAACCACTCATTACATTGCAACTGGCCTTCAAGCACGCAAGACCCCATATGGATTCTGAGTGACCCTCGATGACGCACTCCGGTGTCAAGCTCCCCGCTGGACGCTCTGGCTTTGGTTTCATCCACGATGTGGTCCGAGTATTGTGATTGACGAAGTAGGACCGGCCGAGTGGTGAGATATGCCATTCGCATCCGGGAACAACGAGATATCCAGGATAGTAATCTATGTTATACCATAAATTTGTCGCTCCTAGTAGCACTTTCTTTGCTCACCTAGTCGCACTCCTGGTAAAGGTCGGTTGGAAGATACAATAACGAGTGTGTCATCTTGATAATATTGTGTGCTACCATCCGATCCCTCAAACTGTTGCCAACGAGGAGGAAGCGCTTCATCCCCGCCTGCTTCCAATTTATTAAGTTGGTGGGTATCATAATGTGACTGCTTACCTTCCCAAAGTGCCTCCTGGCGGTGTTGTGCACCATATGGTGGTGGATCCTTCTCGCTCGTCCGATGCGCGACATGTTTCGGTGAGTGCGATAGCGCTTCACCCCGTCTCGTTGAGGTGCTTGACTCGGCCTCTTCGTTTAGCATGACCTCGATACAGAAAGGACGCTGTGCTTGCAGATGGAGGTAGAGGTTAAGCTCAATGATGAGGAAAATCAATTGGTCAAGGATGAGAAGAGGTGATGGGGGTGATTTTGCATGCTGTATTCTTAAGCTTGTCTTACATTGCATGCGTTGCTGTGTGGGCTCGGCTCGTTCCGTCTCTTCCTTCTTCAGCGCTTCAGCAGTCATGATATCACATGTGGGCGCTTCTGGGTCTGTGCGCTTGTTGCATGTACTTTCTCCTGTTAGTGTCACTTTTTTTAATTGTCAGGTTGCACTATATTGATGCATCGACAAGGAAGTTACAAGATAAGAATGGCACAGTGGCATACTACTCCTGCGCTGGAGCATGTTGATCGAGTCGCGAGGCGTCCTTAGCTTCCGTGACAATATAACGTGCCCAGGAAGACTGGGCCATTGATGTTGGAAGCCCAGGATAGAAGGTTGTGTCGTTGTTCTGGAGGTAACGATTCAGTCATTGGCCTCGATCTCGATTAATCGTTCTTTCTAGTATTTTATGAGTTCAGCTATCCTACGAAAACAGGAAGCACGGATCAGCCACTGGTAAATTGCGATATCTACCTGGCCTATGCTTTGAAAAATGACTCTAGTACATACCAGAGTGCACGGTGTATAACCATTTGTGGAAGCGTCTCTCGATGATTGTGTGATAAACTTCTGCGGGATGCTTAGATAAGCGAAACTCGTATCCCTTTTCCCAATAACATGAAATTGCCTCAGGTGCGGAGAACGCCAACTCCGGCGCACCCTTCAAACGTTCGTGTGCATGTTCCGGTGTAGTCGCGTTAAACGAAAGCCAAAGCACTTCCGATTCTTAACAATCTACCTGAAGTTGGACGCCAACTGTGTTCTCGTTGGAAGTTATATCCAGATTCGGGAGTCCTGTTCAAAGACAGATAGCTTTCTAGCTGCAAGAACAGCCTGATAGAATCCTGCAGTCCAGGAGTGCGTACGGCTTGGTGAGCGATGACAATGTTATGGGAGTCACGAACTGATGCTGAAGCTCAGATGAACCAGAAGAACTTATTGTTCCTGCGCACGAATGGCATATTTCGATCTTACTTCGTGAAGCACTATACTCTGACCATATCGCGGCGAAACGTGCGCCAGAACACAGCAGGGGAGCTTGACACCAGAGCACATCATTGAAATCCACATCAACCTGCAAATATGTCCCAAGAAATGCCGCTTCGGTCCCGGCGTTGGAATTTCAGCTTATTCACCATGAGAAGCTCCCGACATTCTGTCGATGTTGCTCTTTGTCGACTTGAAGACGTAAGTCATTCATCGTCATCTATCCAAAGTGGAGCTTTTGGGATCATTGACATACTTTTGCAGAGAATTAGTATAACCCCCGAGATGAGCGGCTGCAGTTATGCGACGCACGAGTGACACGAACGCCAATAATTCGGCACAAGGGATTTGTGTTGCTTTGCAAGAACGACCAACGCATAACGCCCAAGAGCAGTATTATAACAGCACAGGAGAACCATCGTATGTGATAGGATGCTGCGAATTTGATTTTCACCTTGCTCGTCGTCGGCCGAGGTTGCAATGTTCATCAGGTGTTCTGGGTAGTTGATGTCTCGGGTCAGTGTCATTTCTGTCTCCACTCAAGCCGTGCATTCGTCGAGTTCCATTAGCAATATTATCAACTGCATGGGCGCGTTGAAGCCTTCCCTTCATCATACCCTTACAGTCTCGTTTCCTGTGTATTCCAAGAATGGTCGCAGGTTTATGCATACATTGAAAAAACCAGAGAGGCTCTGTGCCAGTGGGCAGAGCATAAGACAGAAATGTAGTCATCGCGGTCGATGGTAAATACCTACCTATCTCAGTCGGTGCTCGAAGCAGTGACCGAGTTTCAAAGCCATTCGATGTCGAGGATTGATCTGAGTGTCCTGTGTGCGAATCAAGCACTTTCCAGCTATGCACCATGATTGTATCCTCAAGGTCATGGTGACATCAACACTGGGAGCGTGAAGCGGATGACACTTAAGTGCAGCCACAAGGTCATTCAACGAAAGGTTAGACTGAAGGTTAGACTGGCGAGTATCGAAAATAAAATGATTGATCGTCAGGATCCAAGAGTCGTTCATGCTGCCATGTCGACATTCGACAGGGATGCGAAAACTGTCACACTACGGGCGGTGTCAGGAAAGTTATTCCAGATCGATCAGTGATCATACATGACAGGTACAATGTAAACTTCCTATCTCCTTCTGCCAACTTCCTTCCGACAAATACGATGCAAAGCTCCGAGCTCCAACGTCCAACGTCCTTCCAACAAGCCGCTTGTAGAATGCACACCGAGTGAGATAGTGAGATGGGATAAAGAATAAGATGGGATAAAGAATGAGAAGAGGGAACGATTGTTTGCAAGGAGTGTGATGATTTGATTAGATATCGATAGAATGAAGAGAAGAGGAATGATTGTTATGCAAGGAGCGTGATGATTTGGTAATGTGTCGATAGAATGAAAATAAAACGAGTGTTGATGATGTGAAATGATTTGGTCGAATAGCAATGGAATGAAACGAGCGTGGTAATCGTAGCGATTGGCGAAGATTTGAAGGTAACACTAGAGCATGGCAACAGGAAGTTAGCAGCAGTCACAGATGTAGGTCAAAGGGAACATACAGCCGGATAGTGGATCACGTCGCATCGCGGGCAGGGACAATATACCCGTACACTACTTTTTTCGGCTCTTTGGGACTGAACTTGCGACCTCCCTTCTTTGCGCTGGCCTTGCTAGCAATATAGGGTTTGCACGACAACAGATGCCGTCTCAAAGAATCGATCCTCGATCTATGCTTGCCACAATGGGCGCATTCGAGGGCCGTAGTGTAGTGGACAGTCTCTACGTGTCGGCCCAAATTTTTCATCTTGGCTGGTTTCGGGCAATCCTCGAATTTGCAGGGTGTCTTGCCTTTGACACCATGCCAATGAAACAGGTGATGCGTGATGCGCTCCTTGTTTGTTTCTACAAACAGCCCGCAGGGCTGATCCCCCCAACTGCATTCTTGCACGCAAGTCATGTCCATAGGCAGTCCATTCCCAATAGTGACGGCCCGTTTGAAGCAGGAATCATCTAGTTCCATCACCCCAAATCTCCTCGTTCTAAGAAGATTACCGTAGGCATCACGAGTCCTGCGGTTTCGGATGTCTACCGGCTTCGGGTCGTGAACGGGGACAGTCATGAGAACGGCGCTGGAGTTCGCTAGTCTATAAGCGCCAAACTTTCCCTCTGATTTTGTTGTCTTTGTCCACGCATCTGCGTTTGTATGGCAGGAGAGACGAAGTCGAGCTGCTAGATTCGACTGTTTGGAAAGTTTGACACTCTTCTGGCATGGGAGCTGAACCAGAACGATTGTCCTCGGATTCAACAGTATGGCATGTTTTACGCTTGCCTAGCACGCGAGACGAACACGAACTAACATCCTCGGATTGAACCGTAGAGCGAGCTTTACGCTGGCGTAGTACGCGAGACGAAGGTTCAACGATAGGGCGAGGCTTACGCGGGCGCAGCACGCGATCCGAACCCGGGGCACACGCCGTCTCGTTGGAAGCAGGGGATGACTCCTCCATGTTGCTGTCGTCAGTCAGATCCATCGACCCGTAGTCTGGCGCTGGCGGCAGGAGGGTGTTGGCGGCAGTAGCGTAACCAGTATGATCCATTCCCGAGGAGGTAGACGGTTGGGGGCCATACGCGCCGGGATCCCCCGCTGCCCAAAGTTCTAAGTCGACTATAGTTGGATAGTGATTCGGAGAAGAGTCAGGTCCATTCACGGATGCACCGCCGACATGTGCAGGCTGGGACCACGCGGGGCCTTCCAGCGTTCGAGATGGCTGCGGATAATAGTATTGGGTCGGGTCCGTTTGAGGAAACTGGGGAAGACCAACGACAGGGGCGGTGAACTGGCCCAGTGTTGGAAATGGCGGCTGATTATTCTGTACATGCTGTGGAGTCGCAGAAGACCTGGAGAGATAAATAAGCAATGGTGGGCACTCGGTTGGGGTGGCACGTACGATTGATGCGCCCCCATATATTCATCTTCCTCGCAAAGCTTAGCCCATCTACCAAAGGCCGTCAGTCTGAGTCTATGATTCGAGCGAGAATAAATACATACGCAGCATCCATGGCGGCCGCATCGTAGGTATGGGCAAACTGTTGAAAGGATTCCGGAACAGTTTTGGAGATCGGTTCGTGTGCGATTCCTGCGCCTGACTCGGCGTGTGGAAGGATAGACCAGCTAAGAAGATCATCAGATGGAATTACGTCGTCAGACTCGAGATCGAACACCAACCTATCCAATGACATTTGATTACTGTTGTACGAGGCATCATCAGCATATGAAGGCACCGAGGCAACGCGTAAGCAGACTTACATAGACATATCGATGATTGGAATGAGTGAAATGAAGTCGTCAAGATGACTAGATAAAGTGTCAAAGTAAAGATGAGGAGAGATAGGGAAAGGAAGGAGAGAGAGACGATGGCTTTTAACCTCACAAGATGTGGACAAACGCCTGTGGACATGACGCAAAAAGGCAAGCGTTTGTGGATAATCCACCACAAGAAAACATACGCAGCCTTTGTTAAGGTCATGCGCGACCCGCTGCTTTGAAGCGCTATGCGTGCATCAATTCACAATACCACAAAATTTCCACTGCACCTCACCCAACCTTTGTAGACCTAGATGCGTGTGGGACGAAAAAGTAAGTGCTGGCGCTCCTTCGCCAGAGGATCTGACATTACAGGCGCGTGCGGCGGCACACCTCCATTTAAGCCCAAAGTATCGCAACAATGTTATTTTTTGGAGCATGGTCAAAGCACACTCAACCACGACCGCGAGCTTTGACAGCACCACCCGCTTGGGGCAACACCAAGTGACCTCCAGCACAAGCGGGCGGCTATGATAGCACAAACGAATGTTGCACGGTGGAGAAACAAACGACAGATGTGAAGCCGCGTGGCATCCTAAACCTGAATTTTGTGATCCATGCAGTCTCGGTCGCATGTTTAGTTGTAAACTCGCAAACGGGCTTACCTTCGCTGTTCCCTGCGTCGCGACCCCAGCGTAGCCCTTACATTTGACCCAAAAATTAGAGTGCATGATATCATCCAGCCATTCAATGGACCTTGCGATACTTTCAGACGGAAACCATGGTTTGACATTATCGTTTGCGTGAAGATTTGACGAGCTAACCGATCATGTAGCAGAGAGCATGCAGCCAGCAATACCGTCGTTATCAGGCGATCTGAGTGTAACACATTCTGGACTATGGTGTGCGTCACTTAGGCACCACCACTTGTGTGCAGAGGCCAAATTGGCTCGAAGTTTGAAACCTAACCTATTATGGTAACTCCTGCAAGCTGCTGCCAAAGTCGACATGGAGGATGGAGAATTCGCTTCAATATTGTTGTTGTAGGCTTCGACCTAAGTACAAATAATAATAATAATAATAATAATAATAATAATAATAATAATAATAATAATAATAATAATAATATAGTTTTGTGTATGGTGCAGAGTGACTGGCCCTTTCAAATCCATATTCCACTGGTACAATGAATGACCAAATGACCAAAAAAAAACAATATGGCATCTGTTTCATTGCAAACTATCCACTTATGGGAGCATCGGACTCACCATGGTTGGATGCTTATTGGTTGGGGCTTGGGACCAAAGATGCACAGCTGAAGGTCCAGCAATTCAGTTCAACCAAGTACAAGTCCCACCGACAGGTTCTGGAGACTGTAGCACAACTTTTTCACTGACTGTCAGCAGGGTAGATGGGCTGCCATAGTAACGAGTGGCCAATCTGACTGCTGGCAAAAATTTTGTCTCTGTCAAATTTGATCAGATTGAGAATTGCTCTTACAGTTTTGTTCATCTCATCAAAAGGAACATTTTTGTAAGACCAATTAAAATTCTGACATTTTTTCAAGATGGTAGGATAATAGCACACAATTGGTGGTGTCTAAGTGACTCGCACCATAGACATCAACCGCTTCATTTGAGGTCAACTAGAAGATACATCACATATTCATTCGGCCTGACGCAGGCATATCAGCATGTGCGACTTTGGTCATCACAATTCTGCCAGATGCACGAAGCTGCATGTACGCATAACGCAAGGATCATGTTGGTGTATCCGCCATAGCCAAAGTTAGCCGTGTCAGACTAGCCCAGTGAGCGCTTGAGAGACTCGGAGTCTGACTCGGAAGCGACGTGTTGTTTGAGGGCTCAGATCAACGTTTGATATTCCCAGAGCTTGCACGTTTGAAAGTACTATCTCGAACGCGTTCGCGTTACCACGACTGGTGACCAAGTACGATATCCTAGATTTTGCTGACCAGCTTGCAGAGCTTGAGCTTGAACGTTTTGACCAAGTCGATGATTTCCCACGTGCACAGTCTGCAGCTGTGCAGGCCCATCTGCTTCATGGCCATTATTCTGAACCCGCCTGCGCTCATATTAATTTATGCATATCTGCCTTTCTCTCGGTTTTACACCACGACAGTCATAACTCTTATATATTTTGGGGTATCAGGTATGTAGTGATCGAAGTGAATTCGTTTCAAATTTTACTGCTTCGATATCAGACGGACAAGTCGCGTCACTGCGGCAGATGGAACTTCACGGAAGAAACTTCGTTCGTTTATGATGGAGCTTCTAGAGGAGGCCAGATCAACTTTTTAGCGCATCAATGCAAATCAACCTCTAGGGCGTCACCGTCGCATCTCAGGACTACTGCGGTCCTCTCTATTGTTGGATCTGAATCTGAAGCCTGCGGCTCAACTTAACTGTCACCGCTCCTCATGATCGAACAGCAACTCTCGATGGACTAATTATGGTCCCTTCGGATTTCATGCACCATCATCAGTCTGTGTTAAACTGCGAATCTGCTCGAGACTCGTCAATGGAGGAACCGCAACGTTAAACTCGAACGGCAGGTCCCAGTCCGAGCGACGACGCTTATATATACCTGAACGCCCGGACACAGAACTGCCATGGGCACTCCGTTAACTTCAACTACTCCAAACATGAAACAACGAACATCAGTAGAAGCTCTGACTGAACTCAAGACAAATGTTCAATACCATAATCCCTATTCCGTCCTTTCATGGCATCTCCTTCGGACGTCCCTGGCATGTTCACTTCAGCTGATAGCAAGTAGGACAATAGCAGATGTTCTTGGGTAACTATCTTTCTTCCAAGTACCTTGAACGCCTTGTAATATGTATGCACCACCAGAAAAGAGCGTGAGTTCTTGCTACATTTTTGTCGTCCAACTTGAATACGTCATCGCGCACCCCATGTATAAATTCCACAGAAAACAATAATGGCTTGTCAAGGCAGATTATGCAGTCATCACACATAGTCTCGCTGTCACTTTCTCCAACTCCCGCCTGCGATTCCATCGTCACTGCCCCAAATAATGGTTCTGCCGTCGAATCGTATGATCATAAGGCCGGTTCAAGTGCCTTTGCTACCTCAACTTCTCCGTCTCCGCTCGCCCCTCCACTATTCGAGTATCCGTGCTCTTGTGCGCGCTCAGCAAGCCTTTCCCAACGTATCATTAGTACCAATACCACTACTGGTGTATACATACTGTCTCAGTCCCTCAAAACGCTCTTCCCTGAATCCCAGGAGACGATACAGAGCGAGGGCCACTCTCGTTATTCTGGACACGGGATTGAGAAAGCGGACGGTGTCGGTGTTATGCGATACCGAGTGGGCGCGCATCGAGATTCGAGAATGCAGCAGGAGAGAGGAAGAATGCAAAGGAGGACGAAGTACGGCAGGCGAGCTTCGCCCCAGAATCAGTTACACCGTTCACCCATTTATTTATACAGCCGTGGATAGAAGGACGGACCTAGGAATGGGCGAGGTACTTTTCGGTATTCATCATGCTATTTACTCATGAATTCTTGCAGGTCAGGGCTGGATGGCAAGCAGAAATGGACAAAATGCGAGCCCAGCTTGAGCGCCAGGCAGTGTGATACAGGTCCAACTATTGCCCTCATTTCCTCATTACCAACGTTTTCATCATGATCAGACTCGGCTTGTCAGAGCATATCTGCATTGACCTTCCCGTTGCAGATTTCGTTCGATCGGCAGGGCTAGTACTCATCGGCATCACCGGTAACTCGAGAAACTCTTCGAGTTAATAGTAAGGGTGCATTGCAGTTACGACGTATGAAGTTATGAGTGAGCTGTAATCAGTCAGCTAATCGTGAAGCGCCATAACACGGGTAGTTTGAGCCACAGAAGAGCAACCGGTGCCAATATTTGCGTCGTTCCTCATATCATCTTGTATTAGTACGAGGCTTGTCGGTCGTATTGACCACTGTTGAAACGTTGACGTCTCAGCAGCAAATAAAATGATAATTTTGGTTGCTGCGCCATCTCTTGGATAGTGGAATTTTACATCGAGGCCGCTGCTTCATGCTGACTCGAAGATATTTAGCATACCATCGACAATGTTTCAAGCCAACTGAATGCATTCCATTGTTTGACAAGTATAAACATTGGATTCGAGATGTATGTAGGCATATGTACTCGACGCGAGAGCTCCAAACGACTAACTTGTGCCTAAGTAAAGATATGTGGTTATGGCATGTCAATGCAACGACTATTTGGTGAATGCGGTCAATGTAAACGAGTGGATTGACAAATCTGATGGGTGAGTGATACGTACTATAACATGTATCAATAGAGTCGAGATTAATGGGGTGTCGCAGAGGTGTGAGAGCATGGGGCATCGTAGGAAACATAACAGTAGGAAAAGAGGTATCGCACATACAAGAAAATAAATGGAGAAGGATATGAAGATTGTCGATGTTGCCGGCAACTTACGAATGACGCGCAGGACCCATCGCCCGCCGAACAGGATTGTCCCGCTCCACAACAAGTGCCCCAGCGCGCAGGCCATCCTTCGAAGCCAGGCGTTGCTTGTTGCCTTTCTCCCTGCGTTCACGCTCCTCCCGAGCGTGCTGCAGGAGCTCAAGACGCTCAGCACCTTTATCAGAGCCCTGAGGCTTGGAGAATACAGGCTCCCGCTTTGTACCATCTGCGAAGACTACATTCTTGCGGGAGCCAGTGCTCGCGGTGCTTTTCTCGCCTTCAGATGCGCTGGCATCTGAGCATGCAATCTTGGTACGTTTGGCACCAAGGGAGCCGTTCGTAGGAACGTCTTGACTGCGGTCACGGGGCTTGCGCTTAAGCTTGTTGGCGAAAAGCCGGCGGGGGGCGCATGCCTCAGCCACTTCGAAATCTGGATGATCGATTGGTAGTTTAGAGGCCTCAATGATTTCAGGGGCAAGATGATATTGGGGGTTATGGAAGGTCGCTTTTTGTCCTCGGCTAGAAAAGTAGTCAGCAGGTAGACGATGTTGAGAATAAAAGATACGCACAAGACATAAGTTATTGTTGGCTTCTCCTCAAACACAGGTGCCGGAGTTGGCGTGCTTTCACGCTCAGGTGCTTCTCCGACGGGTAATTCATCATCGCTGCTCTCCCAGTCGCTTGCCTTGGATGTGCTTGCTTCACCCTCGCCAGCGAGGAAAGGGTTATCTGGAGAGTCTCGAGTAGGCCATATTTTCTTGGCTTTGGAATTCGAGGGAGATGGTGGCGCACGAAGGAAGAGCCTGCGGGGAGGTGTGACGGGCGGCTTTGGTAGCAAAAGTGCAGGCGGGGGTGAGCGCGAGCGCTGCACTGATGACGCACGAGGTTGGACTTGGGGTGCTCTGCGCGAGGGAGGTGGCGAAACGGGCTCACGAACGCGATATTTCAATAGTGCGGGCGAAGGTGACTTGTCATCTTCTTGATCCTCCAATGCAGGCGATTTTTTACGCCCATGAGATGCTGCGCCACCACTACGACCAGTCCAGAACGAGTTCTCGTCATCTTCTTCTTCGTCATGCGCGGGAAGCACATTGGTGGTTCGGCGCTTTTTCCTTCCCATCAGTGCATAGCCCTCCTTGTCCCCGCTAGTTTCATCTCCAATTTTGCTGTGCCGTTCATCGACGCGAGCAGCGAAACTTCCACCAAGATTGTCTTCGAGTTCTGACGCGCTGCCACTATCCTCTGACGCGTATCTAGAGGTCGCTGACGCTGCTTTCGAACGAGATCGCTTGTGGTGTGTTCTGGGAGGTGTAGGAAGCGACGCCAGAGATGCAGAACGCTTTAAGGGTCGTGAATTAACTTCTGAGTTGTGAAGAGAGGGAATGCGGATGGGCGATGAGTCAAGTATCTGATAGCTTGACATGGTTCAAG
Source organism: Suillus occidentalis (assembly GCA_016628085.1). NCBI lineage: Eukaryota > Fungi > Basidiomycota > Agaricomycetes > Boletales > Suillaceae > Suillus > Suillus occidentalis. Next base: position 11,375 of record JABBWB010000079.1, read on the forward strand.
ATCAAAGTCAATCAAGTTGGAAAAGATTTCGCTTAGAAGAGTTATGCAAGAGATAAGATGGTGGTTAGAAAGAAAGAAGTAATTAGCTACGACGTTTCAAACCGACGACGGCCCAACTTGTAAACTGCCACAAAAACAAAACAATGCCATAAACACATACAAACAAATGCTCTTGTCCACAAATTTGTCAGGCCAGCTGCCGTAGTAACTGACTCAGTAACTGCAGAACCACTGTCTCCCTTCTGAATGGTGCAGATCCAGGTTTCAGAGAATCCTTACAAAGGTCGAACCGAATCAACTTAAAGTGGGACGACTTCAACCTCCTAATACGTTCACAATCGAGGGTGCGTGGTAACTGCCATTACAGAACCTTGAATTTAGGAACATCGTCGAGTCTGGAGACAGGTGGTTGCAGTTCGTCTGGTCAAAGCGCAGTTATGGCAACCGCGTTGATGGTATATGACTTATGGTGTCCGTTCATGGTGAGAACCTGCGAGTTTGTCTGTTGGCTGAAGTACGGTCAAGTTTCCACGTTCAATGTTGGAATGATTCCAGTGTAAACAATTCGAACGAGGAGTTCTCTTACAAGTTTCTCCAGATCTGTATTACTACAGCAACATCTGTTGGTGTCGAACGGATATTCACCCGTGGATGCTTGCTCCTGTCGCACGTTCGAAATATCCTTCTGCTCAAACAACCTGTGCTCTACTTTGTGTTGGACTATGGAACCAATTAGGGTCAGCGAAGGACATTGATATTGGTGCTGTGGCTAGCCTACCCGAGGACGAGGAACTCGATGATGGACGAGATGGCATTATCTTAAAGTAAGAAATTGTTATTACCTACTAGCTACACACGTGCAAGTACTGCAGGTAGCAGGTGTACCCGCCATGCTTACTACCCCACACATGATGCTTACAGTACCCTGCACCCCTAGTACCCTTGAGTATAACGGTATAAATAGTTGACAAGTAGAGGTGGTCTTGACATGTGCGACTGTGGGGAGTTGGTCAAAAACGTTGCTTGATCTGAATCATCCTGAGATCGAGTATCAGTTCATTAGTATCGGAATGAAATCGAAAGCGCCAATACATACTTCGTCATTATCATCGAACTGCCAGTGTGTGGTATGTAAGTCTAAGTGCTATAGAATTGCCTATTGCGGACACCTTGGGAATCTGAGCTAGAACTTTGTCATCTGAACATCCGTTACCCGTAACGTTCAGCTCACTTCGCGCGTATATCGCGATGGCTTCGGGAAGCCCAGACGACTCTGGTAGGCAAGCTGCTCTTCCATGGACACCAGGCGACGTGTCCGAGAGTGCAACCGAAGCTCTCCAAGCACTAGACACTTACAAGAAGAAGGATCCATCCAAAGGTCAGCGCTGTGTCATTGGTGTTAGATGAGCGCGTCTACATCGGTAAACCCAATTCACAGTGGTGGTTCGCTTCAAGGCAGTCGGCAATGCACCGATAATGAGGCAGAACTTTTATAAGATTACTGCCTCCAATCGTTTCCAGGCAGTCATACAGTTTTTGAGGAAGGAGCTAGGCTGGAAAGCCGGAGATCCACTAGTTAGCATTGATATCTTATCTTTAATGCCGAGCTGACTCGTCCCAGTTCACATATATCAATCTCGCATTTTCTCCCGCTCCTGATGACACAGTGTCGAATTTGTACAAGGTAATGTGACTAGCTCTTGTCGCAGAACATCTCCTGATGCAGCCGTTGAAGTCATTCGCTACAGAAGGACATCTGATAGTAAACTACAGGTTAGTTTCTCAATAGGTCGCGTGCACAGCGTGTTGATACGAATGCATACTATTTAGCACGACAGCGGCATGGGGGTAACACTCTTGCCAAACAGTGACATCTTGTGCACAATCGTGTCACCGCTCAACCTTACACTCGCCACAAGTTAATACAAATTATTCGTTCGTTATTCCTGTTCAGATCGATCCGCTGGAGGAAATGCGCAACGAGGTACAGGGGTTCTCTGATACCATGCATTATGCGATAGGGTGACATTATAAAGACCCATGAAGCGACAGAACGCATGATCCTTTACAGGCTGCTACTTCGGACATTCAGACATTCTTGAGCTTATCTCGCAGCAGCAGCGACCAATGCTAGAGGCTAAGAACCACAGGGGAAACGATAAGGAACCAATTGTTATCTCTGACAATAACTCGCAGGCCGCAGCAGGTGGTATGATCCTTCTATGATCACGGTCACAGTGTAACAGAGCGCGTTCAGTATGTCGGTGGGTTTCAGTTTGACGTTCCGGAACTCGGAATATTTGGGGTCGTAACGCAAATCGCAGGATTACAGGACACGATTTCGTGGCTGTCTGCTTCGTAAGTGGTAGATTACAGATCATGTAACTCACTCAGCACCAAAGCACATCAATTTCCCCACACTTCTTCAAATACTGATGAATGGCCAATCACGGAGAAGCATCTGCTGGAACTCGAGTCGGCGCTCAACAACAAACAGATAATTTTCCCACCGCGTACGAAGTATTCTTCCTGTTGTCCTCTAGTAGCAAATTATTGGAAAAAGTTAGCGACATACGTATGACCCAAACTTTCTAACAGTAATGGCCATTGCTCCCCATCTCCATATGTTGCCCTGCAGCCCTGGCGTGGTTGGCGTCTTCAGAACCGTAGTCAATCTCCCGAAATGTCTTGAATGCGACGAAACCAGGTCCGATTGTAGGCCCTAGGGTTCTCAGTGCCCTGGCTACCATGCGGTGGCTCATGCACGAGCGTGTAAGCCGGGGGACGCTTGTTAGGATCATCCTAGCAACAAAAGACACAGCATCTCACTAGCTTACACTGGTGAGCGAGAAAAGGGTAGATTTTCTCTCATTTCCAATGGACTGTGAGTTGCACGTTTATGGTTCCGCGCGATCTACCAATAAGAGCGTGGCGGTTCCGAAAAGTTCCCACGGACTTCGATGCGATGGGTATTGGGACAACTGTCGCATATAAAGTGGCGTCATATATGAACGATCAAGCAAGATCTGCACATACTTTCCTCCTAATCCACCACCATCATGAGCGGAAGACTAGCTTCAGGTATGTCCATTAGCACTTCATCTTATACCGCGTCCCCCTCACCCGTGATCCTGCAATCAGAGTACAGTGCTTGGAAGAAGCTCCAGCAGACGTATGACGCCCAACATGCCAGGCTCATCCTGAAGGATCTGTTTGCTCAGGACCCCAACCGTTTCTCGAAATTCTCCGAGGAGTATGTAGACCCAACCGACAAGAACACGACATTCTTGCTCGATTACTCTAAACAACTCGTTACCCAGCCCATCTTAGATACGCTCCTATCTCTTGCCCGCGAGGCAGGGCTTGAGACCTACCGTGACAAAATGTTCTCTGGCGAGCATATCAACACATCAGAAGATCGTGCCGTCCTTCATGTTGCTCTTCGCAACTTCGATGATTTCAAGATCCAGGAGGCTGGTGTTGATGAGGTCGCTGCCGTGCTCGCGCACATGAAGGAGTTCTCCGAAGCAATCCGGAGTGGTTCATGGAAGGGCTACACTGGAAAGACAATCAACACGATCGTCAACATCGGTATCGGTGGTTCTGATCTCGGACCAGTTATGGTCACCGAGGGACTCAAACCTTACGCTAAACGCGACCTGACCGCCCTCTTCGTATCTAACATTGACGGAACCCACATCGCTGAGACTCTCAGGCTCTGTGACCCCGAGCGCACCCTCTTCATCATTGCTTCCAAAACTTTTACCACCCAAGAGACTATCACCAATGCCGAATCTGCTCGTGATTGGTTCTTGGCGGCAGCCAAGGACAAAGCTCACGTCGCAAAGCACTTCGTCGCCCTCAGCACGAACACAACGGCTGTTACTGCGTTTGGCATTGACAAAGCAAACATGTTCGCTTTCTGGGATTGGGTTGGTGGGCGCTACAGCTTGTGGAGTGCCATAGGCTTGTCGATTGCCATCTACATTGGCTATGATAACTTCGAGCAGCTCCTGCAGGGTGCTCACGGTATGGACAAACACTTCAAGGAGACTCCTCTCGAGAAGAACCTTCCCGTGCTCATGGCTGTTATCGGCATATGGTACAACGATTTCTATGGTGCCCAGACTCATGCACTCCTACCATACGACCAGTACCTCCACAAATTTGCTGATTACTTCCAGCAAGGAGACATGGAGTCTAACTGGAAAGTTCGTTACCAAGGGCGGTCAACGTGTTAACTACCAGACAGGGGTATGTGCAATAGACCTATTTTCGCAGCAGAAACTGACATGATCTCGCATGCAGCCTATCATCTGGGGTGCTGCAGGCACCTAACGGACAGCATTCATTCTATCAGCTAGTGCACCAGGGCACGAAACTCATTCCCGCAGATTTCATTGCCCCTGCCACAAGTCACAACCCCATCGCCAACTCCAAGCACCACCGTATCCTGCTTTCCAACTATTTCGCTCAGCCTGAAGCGCTTGCCTTTGGTAAGACAGAAGAGGAGGTGCGCAAGGAACTGGGTAGTGGTGCAAGCGAGGCACTCGTGAAGAGCAAGGTGTTTGAGGGAAACCGGCCTAGCAACAGCATTTTGTTCCCGTTGATGACCCCAAGAACCCTCGGCGCACTCATCGCATTGTATGAGCACAAGATCTTCACCCAGGGTGTCATCTGGGGCATCAACTCTTTCGGTATGATTGCGCGCGGTTTTCTGTTTCTCGTTCGCTGATGGTGTCTGTAGATCAAATGGGTGTCGAACTTGGAAAAGTTCTTGCAAAGAACATTTTGTCGCAGCTGAACCACCCGTCGGATGTGACTGGCCACGACAGTTCGGTGCGTTTCTTTTTTCACTATACTTTCCTTTTTAGCTGAGGCAAAAGCGGCTTGCAGACTACTGGTCTTATTCACTACTACCAAAAGCACCGAAAGGAATGAATTGTGGTCCCAAGGTTGTAATTTCGCGCGCTAGACTGGAAATAGTACCTAGTTGAACAGGAGTGTAATTTTAACTCAATTTCAAAATACTTATAGATAAGAGATAGCGACGACTTCAGGCACCGAATGACTTCGAAGACTACAGCAGTCTGCCCCCACGATGATGTCGCCATATGTCATTAGTTATATCTTATTGGCGAACACCAGTCGAACATGTCGCGACCCGCGGGCAATGTCAATGAATTCGCTCGCAGTATCATCATGTCAGCGAGCAGCAGTGAGATATGTCATATCATGCTAATGTAACGTAGTATTGGATTACATGGATCATGATGGTTCTTTGCTAGTATCAATACGAGACTAACTCCAATGAATCAAGTTCCCTGCCGAGCGCCTGACAAGCGTAGATAACGCGTAGCGTTTCCTCTGTTACAAAGATGAGCCAGTCGACTCCTGTGCGAATTCCTGAAAAGCAATTGTGCTCATGTCACTGCTTTCGTGCTTCTCCGTGCCCTTGGCGTGGTATTCTCGAACGCTAAGGATGAGACGTGGTCCCAGAACAAACATTTGCACGACCTGGGCAATTTGAAGAATGCCATTATAGACGTAAACTCCCAAAGAAGATGAATCCTATAGAAATGATGAGGAAAAGTCAGATGTAGATGTCCGCCGCGGATAGCGTACCCCAATGTCTGGAGAGAGATTACCGAGGTTCAAGCAGGCAACAGCAGTATATCTAGTACGCGCAAACCTCAGTGGGAAAAGACAAATGACATTCTGATGATGAGCTCACGTTACAAAGTAGAATAGATGTGTTTTAATTAACACACTGAAATAGTTTCCGAGGGTCGATCTTGCTGACAATGGCCGTTGCAGTTCACGGAGGTATTTTAAAGCAATCCAGACTGCAAGACATAGTGTGAGAGCCTCCCATGCAAAGGTCAGAATCCATGTCTCGGTTATCAGACGTTGATTGCCTCCGGTAAAACCGCACTGATAGGTTCCGGAGATAACGATCTCCACTGGTTTTTGATGAGACCGCTGTGCCCGAGTCATTTGTAAAGCTCACCTCCTGAAATACGGCTACTCGCGGCAATCACTACGCATGTGATGTTGACAGCAAGGAAGAATACAACGAGAAATACGAGCATCTTTTTGGACCGCTCGTACATGGCATATAAGCGGGTGATCATGATGACTAGAACGACGTTTCGTTCAAGTCAATGTCGCTGTTGATTAATGCAGTTGAGAAGCTCACCGCCGAGCATAGCATTTGCGAAGACAGATGTCCCGCTTTGGAAGTAGTAAAGGACAGTGCCTGGAACATAGTGAGTAGTTTCGAAGCGAGTCTCGATGCTTCCAAAAAACCTACAACTATGAGGTTGTTATATAAAGCAACAATCTGGTCGAAAATTTCACTCACCTCTATGTAGAAGTATATTTAGTTAGAGGGGAATGGCAGTGATTGCAGCAGGATACTCACCGTATCTGTCAGCGAGACTGACGGCAGAGTCCCTGCATACTACTGGTCAAAAGAAGCATCCTAGTATACTTATGAAACATACACAGCACGTTGACGCTGATCACGAGAGATGGCTGATTAGTTTCGGATCAACTTAACAGCCTCATACATACACAAGGAATATGATTCCAGCGCAACGCAGCTATTTTTTTGAAGTCAGTACAATTTGCCATCTATCGCTCATAAGAACTTACACTCAGGTACAACATGGTCATCAGGGACCAGCGTTTCCGCTGCCCCAAATCAACTTTATAATTCAGTTGTCTCTGGGGATTTGCTCACCCAAATGAGTTCAATCTTTGAAATCGTTCTCAGTGAGATGGCTGTCAGAGCGTCATCAGCCTACCTCTTGTTCGCATGCCAGTGCTGGACGGACATCAACGATGCATTCGATAAGTACGATCTTGCTTACCCCAGTCGTACATCATGGCAGCAAAGGATGCAGCTGCAAAATCGCAGTCAAAGATAAAATGAGACATCACCAAAACCATCCAGCTTGCACTCCACGAACCTACAAAATAGCTGTAAAAGCGAAACAATTTGATTTGTGGCCAAGAATTGGGATCACTTGAGGCTGTCGTCATATTCAAGGAGTTGATGTCAGTGAGTCGCGAACTTGGACGTATACCGATCGTAACGCATTCATGACTCGTGCTAAATATATTAGCATCCAGCGCTTTTCGACAAAGGCTTTCAATTTAATTATATCGAGGATGCTGATCTCGGGCCCGAGCTCGAGTACGTATACCGCCAGTGAGTTTGAGCTAGAATCAGAAGATATTTTGGCAAAGTTAGCACTGCAGCCAGCACTATAAATATGACCAGGAGTATTAGTATAGGCCACGCAGAACTTTTGAACACCGCTGAAATCGTTGGAGCATAAGGGCCGCATATTGCCGCCGCACTGCTGCACAGCGTGATTCAATCAGGCTGTTCTTGCAGCTCGAAAGCTATGTGTCTTTGAACAGGACTCCCGAATCTGGAATGTGGATAAAAACTTCGAAAGAGAGCACAGTTGGCATCCGACTTCAGGTGGATCGTTAGGAATCGGAAGTGTGTTGGCTCTTCGGGCAACGCGACTACATAGGAACATGCACACGAACGTTTGAAGGGTGCGCCCGGAGTTGGCGTTCCCAAGACTCAGCACCTGAGGCAATTTCAAGTTCAAGAGTGAAGTTGTTGGGAAAAGGGATCCGAGTTCTGCTTATCTAAGCATCGCGTAGAAGTGGAAATCATGTAATCATCGAGATGACGAGACCTATTGAGACGCATCGATAGATTGTTATGAACCGCGTCTGGTAGAGTCTTTTTCAAAGCACAGGCCAGGTAGATATCGCAATCTGCCAGCAGCTGATTCTTCCTTTGGCCGAATCGTTACCTCCGCAACTATGGTCACATATTTTTGGTCTGGCCGCGGATGAGGATACACTCTGTTATCCTGGGCTTCCAACATCATTGACCCAGTCTTCCTGGGCACATTCTCTTGTCACGGAAGCTAAGGACGCCTCGCGACTCAATCAACATGCTCCTGCGCAGGAGCTATGCCACTGTGCCAATCTCGCCTTGCAACTTCCTTGTCGATGCATCAATATAATGCAACCTGACAATTAAAAAGAGTGACGAGAGAGAGTACATGCAACAGCGCACATACTCCGAAGCGCCCACATATGATATCGTGGCTGCTGAAGCGCTGGAGAAGGAAGAGACGGAACGAACCGAGCCCACACAGCAACGCAGTGTAAGACAAGCGCTCAGGAATACAGCATGCAAAATCACCCCCATCACCTCTTCTCATCCTTGACCATTGATTTATTTAGCCTCTACCGCCGTCTGCAAGCACAACATCCTTTCTCTATCAAGATCATGCTAAACGAAGAGGCCGAGTCCAGCACATCAACGAGACGGGGTGCGGTGCTATCGCACTCACCGGCACATGTCGCACATCGGACGAGTGAGAAGAATCCACCACCATATGGCGCACAACACCGCCAGGAGGCACTTTGGGAAGGTAAGCAACCACCTTGTGAAACCCACCAGCTTGACCAATTGGAAGCAGGCGGGGATGAAGCGCTTCCTCCTCGTTGGCATCAGTTTGAGGGATCGGGTGGTGACACGCGATATCAAGATGACACACTCGTTATGGCATCTTCCAGCCGACCTTTGCCAGGAGTGCGACTAGGTGAGCAAAGAAAGTGCTACTAAGAGCGACGAATCAATGGCACAAAATAGATGATCCTGGAAATCTCGTTGATCCCGGATGCGAATGGCATATCTCACCACTCGGCTGGTCCTACTTCGTCAACCACAATACTCGGACCACATCATGGAAGAAACCAAAGCCAGAACGTCCAGCAGGGAGTTTGACACCGCAGTGCATCATCGAGGGTCACTCTCGATGCATATGGAGTCTTGCGTGCTTGAAAGCCAGTTGCAATGTAATGAGTGCTTCGGACGATGGTTCGATTCGTCAGTGGAAAAGAGATGGAGAGCCAGTAGGAAAGCCTTGGTATGATGACGGAGGAGGGATACCCACAATGGCAGTATCCCCGGATGACACAATGGTCGTTTATGGAAGTCCAGACGGTAGACTGCGGCTGTGGAATATAAAGGAAAGTAGCATGATCGGCGAGCCATGGGAGGGGCATGATGATGCAGTGATATGCCTCGATTGGTCTCCTAATGCCCCGGAGATAGCAAGTGGATCTGAAGACGGCACCATACGATGCTGGAACCCGGATAGCGGCCGACAAATAGCACCACCGATCAAGACAAGTCACGGATGGGTTGAATCCGTCAAATACTCTCCACAAGGTGACAAATTCATCAGCAGCGGGAGGGGTGCGATTTGCGTATGGTCAAGGGACGGCAAGCTGCTTAAAGAGATCAAGGGACATGACAACGCAGTGACGTCATTGTGTTGGTCCAAGGACGGCGTGTACATTTTCTCCGGGTCGTTCGATAACACCATCCGAAAATGGCGGGTGATGGATGGGAAGGAGCTCGTTGTTCTTTGGGGTCATACCAACATTGTCCAATCCCTCTGTCTTACTCCCAATGAACGTTATATTGTCAGCGCATCAAATGACTATTCAGTTCGCATCTGGGACCTCAAAACCAATCAGGTAGTCGGAGACCCACTCTTGCATGACGACGAAGTCTGGACTGTTGTCATGTCCCCGGATGGAACTTTCATTGCCAGTGCTGGATTAGATACAAAATTATATGTATGGAGCCTGGAGGCGGCGCTTAAGCGACATCAAGTTGGTATACTTTGTGCTTTGGTGTTACCACATCCTTTTCTGATGGTTTTGGTCGTTTAGAGTGTAGTTGATGGCAATGAAAAACTCAAGGCAAGTCATCTCAGTTTCTTCTTTTGAATTAACGCTACATCTCACTTTTTATTAGGGACGTCCAGCCCAACCTAGAGTTGTGCGCCAACCAATCGTGAGCAACCCCATTCCCTCTCACACATCTCGCTAGATCATTAACGTCCACCCGCACTTTAAACAGCCCAATACCGGCTCGGCAAAATATGTCAGTAGAATTCTTCGTTCTTGAACTCCTGCTAATTTAACCTTTGCTATAGGGCAAAGATTTCTTTGCGGATCACTCAGATCGTCCCACAGCTCCACCTGCGAATCCATCCCTCCTTCATTGGCGCAATTTGTTTGGTTCCCTTCGGCTCAGTGCTCGGCCTACAGATACGCCTCGACCATCACCTCGCGAATCCCGACGCTGGAATTTCAGGTTACGTCCTGTAGGAAAATCAAGGCGCACCGTTGATGTAGCTGCTGCTCGCGATGAAGATGTGAGTCACTCGTCACCGCTCCTATTTCATTGCCTCATAATATGTTGCAGAGATATGGCATTACCCCTGAAACTGATGCGGAAGCGGCTGCAGCCATGCAACGCACAGATGGCGACGAGGCTGATAATTCAACGCAACCAGGCCAGCCCACAGCAGTGGTACAAGCATCCCAAGTACAACCAATCCAAACACCAATCCAAACACAAGCACAAGTCTCAACAAGCGGACAGGAGGACATTATGTGCGGAGTGAACTGCTGTGGAATTTTCTTTGGTTGTCGTCGCCCTACTTCGCATCAGTCATGAGGATGTAAGACTTACCGCACGCGCACGCACTTTTCCTCCTCACTTTTGTCTGACTCCTCTCACAGTCAACAATTCCACCATGATCATGTCCCGCACACTCGGATCTATTGTGCTCTTTCTTCCCTACCCTTATGAACATACACTGGGAAACCAGCTCCGCTTCTTGGTAGTACATATGGTCTTCTCCGTTGGACTCGATTTTTGCCAGGAATGGGACCTTGGTAGGGTTAGGCAGTCTGATTTGTTGTGTTGTCATGACGAGACACATCCAGCTAGCAGGTGTTCATAGAATCTTTGTATAACGGACCAAGGTGCTCTCTAGCAGTATCAGTAGTGTCAACACGCAGAATCATTCGCTCGTATTGATATTGCCGTAAAGAGTTAGGACTTGCTTGCAGTTAAACATTCTCATAGAACCATATGATTGCATGTTGGGCATATCCTTACTACGCTACATGCACAATTGAAATGCCTACAGCGTTGGAATTCCAGTATATTGACATATAGACCCGTCTCTTTCTGAGTCTCTTCGGCCATCATGTGCGTCAGCATTCTAGCCAGTGCTCCTGCAATTTCTTCTGCTTGTCTTCCTCCTGCCGCTGACGTTCCTCCTCTTGACGCCACAGCTCCTCTAAACGGCGGAACTCCTTCTCCTCTTCCTTCTTCCTCTGTGCATTCTCACTCGACTTGCTTCAGTTGCAACGGTTCGAGTCTAGTGCTAGCTTTCATCTCAGCGACGATTTCTCACAGACCGGTGTTCTAACCGGTGATCTATGTACATATTGACGCGGACATTGTTTTGCTCGCGACACCGGCACCATTCCTTGCACACCCAACTCTCTTCATCTCACGTTCTCTGTGTCTGCATATTCAACAACCTCTCAGTCGGTGTCAGTCATACCCGCTTGGTGTTGCTGTATTACTGAAACCCATTAATATTGTTCTTTGACGTTCGCCCTCGGCACACATGGTCCCTTTTTTAAGTACCTTGCAGGCCGCCATCCTTGCCTACTAGTGTTGCTGTATTCGACGTCACCAATACCGAAACTCCACGACATTCTTCAGCGCTGCAGCATTCACGCCCATTGAACCTGTTTCTAGTACCTTGCAACAGTCAGCCATCCCTGTATTCACGTCATCGATACCAAAGCTCCAGGCCATCCTTCAACACCACCAAATTCGCGCCCTGCGCCCATCGATCCTTTTTCCAAGGGTCGTTTCGATCGCTCCTCGTATTTCAAGCGCCCTACGTCCGCGTCAGTCCTGGCTCATCGACATCCCCCATATTTTCGAAGGTCTCAACAGATCAGGCCCTGGTTTGGGCATCATTAATGTTTTTGTGTCCTTCGGAATCGGAGTACCTTTCTGTTATGATTATGATTATGTTCCTCGTCCCTCACCGGCACCACTGGAATCTCGCTGGTTCACCACGGTTACACTTGGGCGTTCATGCTGTATCACCATGTATTCCACGTCACCAATACCGAATCTCCATGTCATTCTTCAACGCTGCAAACATTAATGCGCGCCCAGATCCTATCGAACCTTTTCCAAGGGTCGTTTCAGCCCCCACTTTGTATTTTTTGAGGCCCTAGGCCTATGTCGCTGTCAGCCCTGGCTCAAATACTCATTTTCAAAAAGGTTCAAGACCACGCCGTTGTCTTCATGTCTTTTTGAATCAGAGTGCCTCTTCTGGATCTAAAGGTGCCGGTGAAGGTTCCCATCATTTTACTACTGGAGTCCCGCTGGAAGAGGTTAGGAAGTCGTGTTTACACTCACAACGAGCATGCTGACCTAGCCTTTAATAATTCTATAGATAGACTAGCTAGTAGCTTCTAGGCAAATGAGGGGGTATATCAAATAGAAAATCTGTTCATTGTTCCACGTCAACTTATAACTTATGGCGTCCGCCTCATCAAGCGCGAGATTGTGAGGTGAGCAGAATAACTCCTGCAGCCAAGTCTCCGCTAATTGATCCAAGGTTTAAAACCACACGTCCATGGTTTCCCTGAGACACTGCAGGTGCGTATATATTACCAGCATCATCGGCTTTCGTTTCCGTGGTGGAAGAATCAGCGAGTAACTGTTTATCTAGACTGATATATAGGGAGGCGCGAGGCCCATCAGATGAGGCTGAGATGACTACATAAGCAGCTTCAGCATTTTGGATAGTCACAGACTCACAGTCGACAGCGAAGTAAGTACTAGTATCAAACTCATGGGTCCTTTGAACGTGATACCTTGATAAATTCATAAGCAGTGAAATGACATACGACGTCGAACGAGGAATCGAAAGAATTGTCTGAACTCCTCCAGCTGTATCAAGCTTATTCCTTTGGCCAACTTCCAACTACCTCAACGAAGGCTGGTGATGTTGATCATTCCCGTAACGTTAAAATTAAACTGATACTCTATTCGTGTAGTCGCGTATTGTGTGCGCTAGCAGATAATCCACTGATCCGTCGCGCACTTCCGAGTCCGCTGTGGACAAATCCACAATTGGTTTTGTCCACAGCTCTGACTTCTTTACAAGGCGTGAGTCTGTGAGGTCTCTCTCAAACGCACACCACTCACTTAACCTTGCTCCATCTTAACACTCACAGTCTCTGATACTATTAACCATTATGCCGCCCTCCTCACGCACTCCAGTCGAGCTATTGAGAATCCGCACCGAAGCTCATCCGTCTGGTTCAGACTTGTTTGCGAGGAGGCTTTTGCGGAACAACCTTCCGCTGCCCCAGCGGGCTGACGATATTACCAGAGCTCGAGGCGAGTGGGGTGGTCACTGCGAGCCTGACTCGGAGGTGATCCTCGTTGATCCAGACTGGATCATGAGGTCTCCGTCTCCTGTCGAGCTGTATGCCCCGGCCTGTGTTGCCCACGGCTCCATCTATTCCACCATCGAGCCCACATACGATGTTCAACAATATGAAGACACGGATATCGTGATGGCCTCACCCTCCCATCACACACGCTCCCCCTCTCCGGAGCAAACTCAAGATTCCACGAGTTTGGAGTCCTGCTTGGGCGAGGAGCCACATCGCTCAACGACTCCCACTCCTGATTCCAAGCCATGGGGATACTCCCCGTGGGCTGAGACCGATGCGACTAAATTTGAATTGACGGAGGATTCGTGGGGCAGCGATGCTTCGAAATTCGAATCGACGGAAGACTCTTGGGGCGGTGATGCCACCAAGGATGAACCGTCGGAGGAGTCATCACGGGGTACCAAGCCTCGCTCATCCACCCCTGGGGCACTTGAGGATGCGTGGGATTCATTTTCGTGGTGATTTGCTTCGATTCCATTCACGTCTTGGTTAGTCATTGCACCTTTTGCAATGGTTTAGTGAGCTGACGACATCTCTTAGAGGAAGGAACGGAGTTACCCTCAGGCTGTTTCATGTTTGTTCCTTACTTCCATCATCAATTTCACCAGTCTGCATTGAATCACCAACAAGTCGCCCTCACGTACCATGTTCGTCGTTCTCATTGAAAACACTTTATCTCTTCATTCTGTGTCTCCCCAGTCCTACAGGGCGCTGACATCGTCACTCCCTCATCAAATACGTCAACGTCTATTCCAATGTCGTGACGAATGCTGCCATATGCATTGTCCACACCAGCCTGAGACAATCTGCTTCCTCCAAAATGCCCATGGCGCCGTCCCCGAGTGTGTTCGACTGTAGGCTCGCCCAGCGTGGCGCCAAAACTTTCGCAGTACAGATGAAGACCCATGGTCTGGACTCTGAACGCACTCCGCATCGCCTCCCTCTTAACTTCGTACCCCGCCGTCGAGCACATCGCATAACACAGTCTCGCTTCGCAACACGCCCTCGCACATACCTCCCTCAGCCCACACACAAACAGTTCCTCAGCATCCTACCTCATTTGGCCCTTGCGCACAGTATACATTACGGCGGGATGGTTTCGTTCCGCATATGTGGTGGTGCAAGAGTGCAGAGGCGCTTCTGCTAAAACGGAAATTCGTGCTTGCTGAGAGGCTGGGTGGTTTGATGAGTCCTGCGGAGTTACCTGCGTGGGTGATTCATGCAAGTATTTCGCTGAGGGGTTGGTGTGCTTGAGCCATGTGGGATTGAGGACCCGGAGGTGGAAGATTTGGCGGGGAATTTGAGGAGTCCGTTGGATTGGCTGGAGGATGAAGATAGCGAGTGTGATGGTTGGTTTGCCTACTGGTTAGTATACTGTTAACTCTTCATTGATGGTCTGAATATCTCGAATCGACGGTCTGAATGTCTCCGAGTCGAGAACATACAACCAGTGACACATGATTTGCTGAGAGCTTGCCAGCGCTTGATTCATTCCAGAACTGACGCCTGCGATCGCGGAATTCCACTGCACAGATTATCACCTAAGCCATTCGCATGCACGTACAGCATGAAAACAGCATGTCCAACAGGGTTTCTTCACTTCCTCCACTATCATCAGCATCCCAAACAACCACCATGTCGCACGCAAAAGCCAAGTCGAGCACGTCAGTGACACAGAGAGAGGCAAATCAGGGACAGCCGTCAGACTCATCAAGACCTGTCGCTCACCAGAAGCGTGAAAAGTATCCGCCACGCTATGGTGCACAGCACCGCCAGGATGCACTGTGGGAAGGTGAGTGGGCAGGGTCGTGAAACCAATTGACCGACTGAATATCAAGCAGGAGGGAATGATGCACTCCCTCCTGGGTGGAGAGAGAGTAAAGCGGAAGGAGCTGGCCAACCATCATATTGGGACAACGCGATCTTCATGAATTCAAGACACAGACCTTTACCAGGAGTGCGACTAGGTGAGCAACGAAAGTGGGATAAGAGCAAGAAACTTACAATAGACCATAGATTACCCCTGTCAGCTGATTCCTGGATGCGAATGGCACATCTCACCACTCGCTCGGTCCTACTTCGTGAACCACAACACTCGGACCACATCGTGGAAGAAACCAAGGCCAGAACGTCCAGCAGGGAGTTTGATGCCAGAGTGCATCATCAAGCATGACAGCTCGCCGTGGTACAACGAAAGCCCTGCCTGGTTGGGCACCAGTGGCGATATATTGAGTGTTTCGGATGGAGCAATTTGCCAGTGGACAGGAGCTGGAAAGCCGGTGAGAAAGTCTTTCGATGAGGGAGGATATGTAAAGATCATGGCAGTGTCTCAGGATGGATTGATGGTCGCAGGTGTATGCAGAGATGGTAGAGTACGACTGTGGGACATAAAGGAGGAGAGTTTGATAGGTCACCCATGGGAGGGGAATAATGAGGTCATGGAGTGCCTCGATTGGTCACCGAATGGGGCGGAGGTAGCGGGCGGATCACGAGACGGCACTATTCGACGATGGAACACGAGCACTGGCCGACAAATTGGACCCCTGATAAAGGGAAGTGATAAATGGATATATGCAATCAAATATTCTCCACAAAGCGACAAATTCGCGAGCGGTGGTTATGACGACATAATCAGTGTGTGGTCAAAGGACGGCAAGCTACTCATCGAGATCAAGGGACATGACAGCTTGGTGACGTCGTTGTGTTGGTCCAAGGATGGCGCGCACATCTTCTCGGCCTCAATCGATCACACCATCCGAAAATGGCAATCGATTGACGGTAAAGAACTTGTCGTTATTCGAGGTCATACCAACTCCGTCACATCTCTTTGTCTGTCTCCCGATGGATCCCATCTTGTCAGCGCATCATATGACTACTCAGTCCCAGTGAGAATTGACTGTGCCCGGAGAGGGCCGAATATGTCGAGATGCGCGTTTGAGAGAAAGAGCACGTACGAACACATTTCGCCCGATATCCGGACTCAGGGCATATTTTCTATAAGACGGGGCAGTGCCTCATGTGCTCTCATGTGCTTCTCTTTGCATTGTGCATATCTAGGCATATCCGCGCACACTCGTGCTGTCCTCTCAGAATGTGCTCAAAAAGTAGCAAATATGCTCATATTGTTCGAGTAGGCTTATCCACGCACACTCGCGCTGTTCTCCCAGAATGTGCTCAAAAAGTAGCAAATATGCTTTGATTGATTGGTAGGTATTATGCAGAATACAATTGGTATACGAAAGCAGCTGGAAACAGGTGCGAAACAGGTGGAATATACCTTGAGAACACGCCAGGAGCCGAGCAGAAAGGACGTAGACAGCAGAGCAGATCGAAAACATCGAGAGCCGAGCAGAAAGGACATAGACAACAGAGCTGATCGAAAACGCGTCGAGAGCAGACAGTGGATATCGAAAATAGGAAGCAGATAACCCAGCAACGAAGGTGTGGCAGACGCTGGTAGCAGAATGGGGTGATAGGCTAGTAGATTTGGCCCTCGTTAACATTCTTATTCCATGCGTTGTTGGACACCTGCAAAAACTTTGATAAGTATCATAGACAGCCGAGTAAACACAATATACCAAATTGTTGACTTCCTCGTTGTATTTCTAAAAATTGAGCAAATAAGAGTTAGTTAGCGTGCACAAGACTCGGAGTAGGTAACTTACTCCAAGCTGATCTGACGTCAATGTCCCGTAGTAGGCATTAAACTCGTCCGTTGTCCCACTGCGCTTTGTCTGCTTGAGCCAACGTAGCGCACATAAGTTCCTGTTGCAAGATATAAGCATATACTAAGCAAAGAAAGATTGATGCACTGTTGCACTCACCGTCCGTTTTTCGCGTTGCCTGGGCGCATTTTTGCCTTGCTCCCAGTCTTTGAGGTTTTCCTAGTAGACTCGGAGGGAGCAGGAATGCTCCCTGCATCCGTTGTTTCGAGTTCGGATCCTCCATCTAGTAGTGACAGTGGGATACTCGAAAGAGCTGTAGTAGGTGGTATCACGACATTGGATGCAGCTAGTGCGAGAGTAGATCTGTTTAGCATTGTTAGTAGCGAGAGCGCAAGCAGTATGGTGTGTAGCTCACAGTGGATTGACAATCATAATTTTAATGGGTTTTGGTGCGGAGAGAGGCTCAGATAGTATGTTCGGGATGTCATCAGAAGGTTCCTGAGCTGTTACAGCGATTGGACCTTGGATTTGCAGAGTAGACTGTTGCGAAGTTGGCGTCGAAAGTGAAGCATCAGTTGAAGAGCACGGCTGAACCAGGAGTAGAGGTGGGGATGAAGTAGAAGATGGTGGTGGAGTCAGCGGCAGTACAATACTCTCCCGCACATCATGATCAACTAAAACAAGGTAACATAAGTCTCAGTCAATGTATAAAGTAAGGCGAACCTTTGATTTTCTTTTCAAGGACTTCGGAGGCTTCAGATTTCACGCGCTGCTTTCTTTTCTTGCCTTTTGAAGTGTTGTCACCATCATCACCGGTGTCGCCACCAGATAGTGGATTGCCACAATCATCCATGTGATGCCTGCGCCAAGACGAATAAGACATTGTAGCGAGATAGTCGAGTTTCCACCCATTATTGGCAAACTTGAACAAGGGGAAGGCATTTTCCATCAAGGTATTCACCAACTGGCCACCTGACGCAGTCAGCTTTCCCCAAGTCAATGGTGCGAGCTTGCGACTGAGAAGTTCGGACCATGCTGCACGTAGGGCCTTTCGAATGGCGTCAATTGTAGTTTCTGCAATCGGATCACCGTTCTCGTCCTCTAGGAATGCAAGCTTACCACGGCCAACAGCGCTGTTCGCTTCAGCCGATTCTAACCAGTCGAAGTAGTCAGCTTTGTTCCAGAACCGGACATTGGGGTAGGTCTCTGGTTTCGGACGTTGCGTATTACTCGCTGACGCCGGAATAGATGCTGGGTCAAGCTGGAGTGGGTCATTGAGTGGAAAATGGACGGCACTGGCAAGATATTGATATGCAGCCCTATTGGACGTATGTTAGTGAAAATAGTACAAATAATGAATGTACTTACGAGATTGTGTCACGTTCTGCTGTCACCTTTGCAATCTGCAGCTCCAAGGCCCTATACTTTTCACGCAAGGCCTGGAACTGCTGGATTTCGTGCATATATGCACCCTAAAATGTTTTTATCAGCATAAAAATCACAGCAAGACAACATACCTGTTGCAAATGAGGTTGTTGCACTCGAGAATTATCTGTAAAGATATCTCCATCAGGTAATAATGACATAGAACCGGGTGATAGGGGAGAAAGGGTAGGTTCCTGGCCCCAATGCGGGATATTGATATTCTGCTGAGGACAATGTGAATTATGTGTAGGATGGAATAAAGACCCCCCAGTGAAATTCATCGAGCTTCCACTGGCAGAAGAGTACATGGTATTAGAATGATAGAAGTAAGAGACAGTGCAATACGCACATACTAGTATACTAGATGTTAGATCTAAACTCCGCTGGAATAGTCCCTCGTAACCTTGTAACCAAAAAATGCCATCGACATCGGCGTTGTTGTTTGAGGCAGAGGGAGATGTCGAGTGCGTAGAGGTGTACCAGGTGGGCCAGAATAGAGCCAAACGTTATCACGGCTGCTTCGCGTTCTACTCATAACACCCCGGGGTAGTGAAGAGCTGCGATGACCTAAAGAAAAAAGCAAAGCCACCTCAAACGTTTAACTTCAATGCTTATGTAATAACTTCCCGTCAGTTAACCAAAGAATACCTCGCATTGATATGCCTGTTGTAAACTCACACATATTCCATGGCTTCATCCAATGTTATCAGCTGCACAGACAGCATTCTATGCGAGGACAATATTATTGTAATGGATGTCGAGAATCTCCTCATCGGATGGCCAACCTATGAAGTAACATTCACACCGCAAAATCCAGGACCCGTGGTGAGTGGATGTCCTAGTCACACTTGATTATATGCTAACAATTATTCCATAGAAACTCATCATCCGCCTTAAAGATGCTGTCAAGCTCATTCATATTGAAGACTCGACAGATAGTGAAGCCGAGCTCTTGTTTCCAAGCAAACCAAAAGGACGAAAGAGGACCTCTTCTGATCGCAAGAATAAGAGGTAAGAATTGATGTTCTCGCCCCGAGTTCCTACTAACATGCTTACAGTGACTCAATCATTAATGCGAACAAGATCACAGAAGATCTTGCGGCCCTCAAAATAACATCTCCGGCTTCCAGGTAGGGTTTGCTTTTATCGCCTTGATTATTCAAACTAACGGAAATTTATCTACCGAAGCAACTCGTTTAAAGCAAACCCTATACGTTTGGTAGGAATCCACAATGCTCTCGCCAATACATCCTTCAAACGACGCAAGTTTGGTGATGGCTTTGATGCACCATGGCCTCCCCGTCGCCACCGCACTATGAGAGACATTGAAACTAGCGAAGAAATCTCAAACTTCCACATGCTTAGGGCATTGCCTGGCGCTGTTGCGGCAGAATGACATCCTCCTCCTCTCCTTGCAGTTCTCGTACCTTTCTCATTGCAGTCCGCTCTCATAATCGTTATTGTGTAGTTCTTATAATTGTCTTCACGCAGTGCTTGTACCCAATCCGTCTTCACGCATTTCTTGTACCCAATCCGTCTTCACACATTTCTTGTACCCAGCCTGTCCTCACGCATTTCTTGTACCCAATCCATCTCATTGCATTGTTCACATCCATGTCATTGCGCCACTTATATCTGATGTACTGGACTTTGATCGCATTGTGAATTCACTGTAATCACTATTGTTGTGTGTATCCAAGTTGCAATACAAAAGCTTCATGATGTCAAAAAACTTTGGCTATAAACATTATTCTACATTTGCATCGTCATCATCATCATCAAGAATGTTGTTAGTGATTCCAACATTTGAAAGATCTAACCCAGGCTTCTCGAGCATAAAAAACCGATCTTCTTCATCTAGAACTCCTGCAGGTAGCCTTGGTTTGTGTGGGATCATTGCAACGACACTGAGAACCTTCTTCGCATCAATAACACAGATTTCTTCGAGTTTGGAGCAAGATACAACAGTGTGCGAGGAAAGCCGGAGGAGGTCTGCATCTGGCAGGGAGTATAATTGGACAACCGCAACATCCTGCCAGTGCCAGTCATGCTCTTCAGCAAAGTCTGCTTGAACTGAAAGTCTCGTAAAGTACAAGACTTCAGCAAACCGAACCTGTTCATGGTATTGTAGCTATTGCGTGTGAGTGATGTGCAAAATTTATCATTATGCAATACTCACTTTCACGTTGCGTGACATACGTATTTGGTTGAGTGGTTTGAGCATCTCTCTCCATGATGACCGCGCGATCTGTCCATTAGGCAGAAGAAGTCGTGCCCAACGTTTGATACGAGGAAGTGGATGTCCATCACCAAGGTAATCGAGAATAGCTTGTGCAGCGCCTCCAACTGGGCTGAAGGTATACCTGTCTCGTTTTCGCAATAGCGCAAACCCATCTCCTAGGTCTACCGCGCCTGTCGGCAGACCTTTTGCAGGTTCGTCGAGCTCTGGAATGGCAGATAGAAGGGTATTGACTTGACAGCGCCGGACACCCTCTTGTGACAGATTGGCATAAGGGCGGGATGGTTGGCGTATTTCTTGCCCAAGGTTCCCGATAGTGCGTTCCATTGTCCATTGCGCATAACAGATAGGCGGGCCTTTGCGAATGGTCTCTGCAACAAGATGAGTAGTTTGGTGAACACAGGGACGGATGAAGTGGATACGATCTTGGCGTCGTCTGTAATACAGTAGTTCAAATTCATATTCCCAATTACACAGGAGTGTTTGGGCTTCTCGAATATGCTCGACGGTGATACTGTGCTGACACATGAGTTGGATACCTCGTACGAGCTTGCAATAGTTCGTCCAATATCGCTCAGGAAGGATGTTGTAGAGTAGGCCAGGAGCGAGACCGAATGTGTAAAGTTGGAATTCCCAAGTTTTGTAGCTCGTGTTGAGTTTTTCTGCGATATTCCGTGGTTTGCGATCAAAAGAACCAGGGAGAAATGGACCAGCTTGTGCAACTAACTCCCCATGTGCACTCCAATGTTCTGCGTCACGGAGTACTGCCCAATCCCACGTCATCACATCATCCGATGTGGCACAATCTATGGTTCCCCGCCAGAGAGAAATGAGCAGATCGCTAAGGTTACCAGCAAGATGCATAATATCTGTGGTCATGCAGTTGGGAATGCCAAGGCAATGGGAAGGGTTAAGTCCAAGAATAAGAGGTGGCTTCGTAATACCAGTCTCCGTCCTTCGCATCTCCAATTGTCGTTGACTAGGGGATGAGACGAGGTGGCGCAAATTGTCAGCATATTCTCGAGAACCGCTTGGGGGGAGTCGAAACACACTAATATCAGCATGGTCACTACCAGGGGCACACTGACCCAGTGGCTTCAACAGAGCGGGATAATAATGGGTTCCATTTGGTTTCCGTCTGCCAAGGACACCGCAATATACTCGACAACCATTCTTCCCACTGTGTCCAACCATCCCGTCCCAGTAAATAAGCCCAGGTCCATCCGCAGTTGTGAAGATGAGGTAGAGATGAGACGTAAATGTTACATCTCGAGATGAATCCCATATGACGAGGCCTTCATTCTGGAGAGCTGCAAGGTGATGTAGGCCGACAACGAGGAAAGAATCCAAGTTCTTTGGTTTATTGGGCCCTGGTATGAACCCACCAGGTCGAACATGAACTTTGCGATACCGCTTATCAGGGGAAAGGTTGACAATAATCCATACGTACATCCAACAGTCTGATTGTTTGCTCTCGTACAACTGGGCACCATCCAGGGACACCATCAGCACGATATCATTCTCCTTGATGTGTCCATCAAGTACAGCACCAATAGCATCATGCCCCATGGCAATATCATCGAAGACGGGAATGTCTCCAGTTTGCGCAAGTCCCGCGAGAACTTCCTGAATTCGGTTGTAGAGATAACGCATATTGCGCGCGCTGTCAGGATGTCGATACAGCGCCTGCAATTGTGGACCTAAAGGTATGGTTGTGAACGTCTGAGCAGCAATTTTTGTTCGTCCATTGCTTGCGCGCAACTTTGCTGGATCCCACCGAGAGGTGTCGCACATGGGGCAGTTGTCGAGATCAGCAAAGGGGCCGGTGAAAGCTAAGCACGAATTCAAGCACATATCATGCTTGATTGATTCAACACCAGTGTATTCGGCAATAAGTCTCTCGACTCTATAAAAACTGAGCAAATCGTCGATACCATCAGCTCCTGTAAAGTTGTGCCTCGTGGATCTCATTATGCGATCATAAGCTTCCTGGGATGCATGCTCCAAGGCAAGATACATCGAAATGCTGTGCCGGATCCCTGGACTGTCTATAGTTATAGGCCCTTGGGGTGGATTGCGCAGTCTCTCGAGCGCGTCGTCACCTAATTTTGCCATCGGATCTTCTAGTGTGGCGTTTTTCAATGCCAGTATGTACTCCATAGTTTCCTTGATCTTTGGAAGCTTTGCTATCTCAGCCATTGCGTCCACATCAATATTAGGCTGTGGCTGGCGCTGCAGAACAAATTGATATTGTGGCTCGTTGGGAGGGTTGGGAATGTCATTTGGTGCAGGCGGGTCATTGTCAGGGACAGGAGGGTCGTTGTCGGGGACAGGAGGGTCGTTGTCGGGGACAGGAGGGTCATTGTCAGGGACAGGAGGGTCATTGTCAGGGACAGGAGGGTCATTGGGGTCGACGAAGTCATCAGGATGGACAATGCTCTCGTTGTCGGGGATGGGAGGCATAGGTACATCATCTAGCTGTTAGATATTAGTGCATAGTTCAACGGATTAACTGGAATTACATACATCATCCATTTTGATATCCATATTATCCGACTGGTGATTCTGTTGACTCGGCTGCGACTGGTCCATCGAGGAAGTTTGAGCACATTTGCGGCGTCCAACACGTCTCGTATCTTGGTTTTCACGCGCTCGTTTTGCAAGTGTCTGTATTGCGGCAGCACGACGAGAACTTGGAGGCAGAGAGGAGCCTGAAGCTACACTTTGATCACCTCGTTGTTCTAGAAGTGAGAGATCCTGAATAGTGTTGTCTATGGTATGATCCTAGTGAGTATACTACAAGGCAAAATGAGACTGACACATACCATATGTATGTAGTGCTTCAGCAGCACGCATTCTTGCCTTCTCCTCCTCCGTACTGGCCTGCTGAAGGTGTTGATACCATGTCGACTTTGATACAGAGTGTGGTCTTCCCAACCCATATTTCTCACATACACAGACGAATTTATTCGAAGTCGGTAGCATCTGTAATAGATTAGCCTACTAGGATTTGAGAAATAACAGGAGTGCTAAGCGTACCAGAGACTAAAATGTGCGATACTGCGTGATACAAGACGTTGCACGTTGCGATCGTCGAATCGATACTGTGTGTGAGATGCAAAATGTTGCAATGCGCAGTGCGCAATGCGTCGTTGGTGCAGTTACGATGTGTTACAATCTACGAGTGACGATTTCACACGAAAGAAGCATAGCTCGACACTGTACTAAAACGGTAACTCTTATCTCGACATATTCAGCCCCATACAAGCACAGTCAATTCTCACTGGGACTCAGTTCGCATCTGGGACCTTGAGACCAATCGGCAAGTCGGAGACCCGCTCTGGCACGATGACCACGTCAGTGTTGTTGCCATGTCCTCCGATGGACAATACTTTGCCAGTGCTATCTCTGGACCGGGTACAAAAATCTATGTGTGGAGCCTGGATGCAGCACTCGAGCGCACTCGTGGCCTTGGCGTGCGTGTCTACATTACTTGTGTCTGTATTTTTTTAATTAGGTTTTTTGTATTGGTCAGGATGATACAGTGTCCAAAACGAAGCTCAAGGCGAGTTGGTTTTCTTTTCTTTCATACCTTATCTAACTTATTTGCCAGGTTCGCGCAGTTTCAGCCAGAGATGTGCGCTAGTTTGATTCAAATAACTTGATCCTTCGCTCATTTATCTTGTCACTGGCAGATCTCTGTCACACCTAGACAGCAAAGCAACAATAGAGGCTTGGCGAGATATGTAAGTCCAGTTTGATTCTTCCTGAGTTTTTACTAGCCTGACACTGAATCAGGGCAATGACTTCTGGGGTGATGACACAGATCGCACACCTCGTCGCTCAGCAGACACGTCCTCTTCGCCTCGTCTGCGCAACTTCTTCGGGTTCCTGCGCTCCAGCACTCGATCTGCAAATACCCCATCAATTCAGCTCCAGCCCCGGCGCTTGAATTTCACCTCATTTCCTGTGACTATCTCCAGGCGTCCTGTCACTGTTGCCCCTTGCCGTGAAGAAGACGTGAGTCGTTTGTCATCGTTTACCTCTGCAATAACACTCAAATCATTTCTCAGAGATATGGAATTACTCCTGAAACCGACGCAGAAGCAGCTGCAGCTATGCAACGCACGAATACCAACGATGTCGGCAGCCCAATGGCACAAGCTCAGACTGCGACAGGGACAGGGTCACAGAGGCCCCACGGACAACCAACGCAAAGTGCTCAGGGCCAAAGTTCAGATTTTGGAGCAGGAGAACCGATGATAGGATGCTGCGGATTTTATCTTGTTCGCCGTCGGCCTGCATCGAACTAGTACCCCCATCGATTTATCATGGAGGTCATCGTGATTCTTGTTCATTCGGTCTTCGTTCGCAATGACATTCACCTCATTCTGTCACAAGGTGACAAAAGTTGTCCATCGTGTTATTTATGGCTTCGGTGGACAGAAGTACTTACACCTGGGCTGGTATGCCAAGGCTGCTGGGGATCACGCTACTGGAATCCCGTACATTCGCGAATCATCGACTCGGCTTCACATTCCTTAACTTTCTGTTGTAAGTACTAGACCTCTCAGACTGTAACTCCCTTCGAATCCTTGGTTGTGCAACAATCGTATGCCCCCACATCCCATCTTCGTCGTGTATCGATAATGACTCATGTTCCGCAATATATTGTTTACTGTTCCTTGACTCGTGCTTGAGCTCACTCGTGCTTTGCCAATGCATCCCTTAACTTAAAAGTGGAAAGATCAGTGTTACCGGTAGTAAACCCTTAAGTTCTCGTGCAAAGTCAAAGTTACATGCAGATTGAGAGTCGGAGACAATTCTGATATGTTCTGATAGTAATGTACATTGCAATAAGATCTACTGGTGAGGAGAATGTTGATGACGAGGGAAAACAATCGTTAGATCAGTATCCCGCTGCGCGGCGCTCGAGCTCGGCCATTCTTGCTCGCATTCGGTTTATTTCGACCTCGTGCTCCCTCGCCGCTTCCTCCCTTTGCCTCCTCTCCTCCTCTCCTCTCCTCTCCGCTTCCTCTCTTTTCCTCCTCTCTTCCTCTTTCTGCCTCCTCTCCTCCTCTTTCTGCCTCCTCTCGTCATCAACCTCCGGTTGACGTTGCGCGCGCCCCTCCGCCAAAACTGCCATCCTCACCTTCCAAAATTAATGAGTAAACAGCACAATCAATCCCAAAAAGAAAAAGAACAACTCACCCGGCGCTCTTCTTCCTCCTTCGCCCTCCTCCTCTCCTCCGCCGCTTCCTCAAACTGCGCCCACTCAGCTCGATACTGCTCACACACCGTGTCAACACTCTCGGCCTTCTTGATAGGCTGCCCCTTGAACCGAGAGCGCCCCTCGTTCAGAGGCGTCTCCAGGCACCCAGGAAAAAGCTTCTTGAGTGCCTCCCAAACAGTGTATGCGTACCAATAGCATTGGTACTGCAACAACTCGTACATCGGTGAATGCTTGCTGAGCACGCACAGCAGAATGGATACCTGCATCGCCGATGGACGAGCAGAAGCGGGAAAATCAAGCTCAAGCAAATACTTATGTGGACCAAATTCCTGAGTGACGTATGAATCGATAGTAAAGCTGGAGTTGGTGGTTGGTGTGATAGTATCTTTCGCGTTGATTGGAGATACTGATGGCGAGACTACGGCTGCCTGCCCGACTGATCTAGATGAGCCAGTGGTGTTCTCTGCACACGTGCGCTCGAGTGTGAGGATGGCGACAGCGTGGTGTTGCGTTGGATGACGGAAATAGAGGAGGATAAACTCGTGCTCAAACTCTATGGTGCACTTGCCGTAGACCATGCGTTCGAGCTTGCATTGTGCGGACAGCTCGCTGGTAAAGAGCAGCGAGTGCCAAAGGCCTACGTCGATGTGACTAGGCGCGCCCGGGGTGAACACTCCAGGGGCGTCAGTTGGAGATGACATAAATGGGTGAAGGATTGCTGCGAGGAAATTGCGAACGCTGAAACGCTTGACGGTTTTGCTTTTGCTTTTGAAGGCCATGTTGCCTTGGGTGGGGACTAGGGTTGGGGCACGAGGTAGGGAGGGTGAAAGGTGAGGTGGCTCATGTGTTTGGGAGAAGTCACCCTCGTACTGTCAATCATTGTACTTGCTCCTTAAGGCATATCATTGCTCGAGCCTCCGGGTCTGGACATCCTATCCAAGTCGCATAACAACACAATCGAACATTCGATAACAGCCGGCGGCCCCAGTGGCACTGAAATTCAAAATCCAGACTCATAATCAAATTGGCCAAGGCGACGTGTACTCTGGGAAAACATTACATAAGAGTGGCTGTACGACTGCCGAACTTTGGTGGTACCACTAGATCATGATGATTTGATGATGTGATACTACTTTCTGTCGATATCGATCAATGGGCAACGAGAAGAAGAATACAAGTAAAGTAGCTGCTAAGGCAGCGAAAAAGCAGAAAGCAGAAGCCAAGACTTCTAAGAAAGAAAAGAAAAAGAGCAAAAAAACGACTGATGCACCTCCAGAGGATGAAGATTTGGAGGCTATCCTCGACAAGGTGACTTTCATCACATGCATCCGAGATCAAGCTGACCCAACAATGCCTGCTAGTAGATGAACCGCGAATGGGAAGATGCACATAAAGTCACGGAGGAACTAGTCGAGGGTCCACCTTCACGGCGCGCGAACGCGACTCTGACACCGTGCCCAAGCGGAAACTATTTGTGGTGCATCGGAGGTGAATTCTTTAGCGATGACGGCAAGGCCTACTTTTACAACGATGTCTACCGCTACAATCCTGACAAGGATGAATGGCGCAAGTTCGTGAGCCCTACGTGCCCTGGGCCTCGCAGCGCACATGCCGTGGTCGCTTCGGCAGCTGGAGGAGGGAAACTCTTTCTGTTCGGCGGCGAGTTTAGCTCATTGCATCAGAACACATTCCATCACTACAGGGACTTTTGGTGCTTTGATATCAGCACTCATTCGTGGGATCGCTTGGATACTAAGATCAGACCCAGTGCGAGGTCAGGACATCGGTGCATTTGAAATACTTCTGTGCCTCTTCGAATGCTTAGCATGTTACAGAATGGCAATGTGGAAGCACTACATAGTTCTCTTTGGCGGTTTTTATGACCCAGGGCACCGCAGTATGTCTCCAGCATGGGATCCCGCTTGTTCATGTTGCACTAATACATATGAAACATCAAGCCCAATATCTAAACGATACCTGGGTATTTGACACTCAAGAGTATAAATGGCGACAAATTGAATTCAAGGATATCGATCGGAAACCATCGTACGTTCCCTCTTTGACTCTGTGAATTGCACCTAGTCATACTTTAATTACTGCGCAGCGCAAGAAGCGGGTTCTCGTTTCTCTCTACGCCAGAAGGTATCGTTTTACATGGTATGTATGCAACTTTGTCATCAGATGCCACTTCCCTGTGATGCGTGCAGGAGGGTATTGTAAAGAATACACCAAGGGTAAACGTCCTGTTGGAGTGATGCTCGAAGATACCTGGTTTCTTCGGTAGGATTTTCCAGTTCCTGCTTCCTATCCCGCTTCAGCTTGTACACAGTATGTCCCTCGAAACTTCCCAGTCGTCCACGATCTCCTCGGATTCGCTGGGTTTGAAATGGGAAAGGCGAAAGCAACCATCCTTCGCGCCGCATATCCGGAGCGGCTGCACAATGGGGCTGTGGTCAGCCAAGAGTATAGGTGTCTTGTTTGGCGGCGTGACAGATGAAGACAGAGATGAAGAGAGCCTCGAGAGCGTATTTTGGAACGATCTGTAAGTCATTGGAAGGAGTCCGAGTCAATGTGCGGGTCGTTCTTGCATGATTTCATACAGTGTCCTTGAGACGTTGTCTTGGCTTGCGGTTACATTGATTGTGGAACTGCAGACTGACTGAATTTTCCATAGGTACGGATACCAACTCGTTGGTAATGGGCGTTGGCAATCAATGGTACTCAAGAAACCGAAAAAAGCCTTCAAAGCTGGAAAGCGAAAGGCTGCAGCTGTTCAGCAGGAATCCGAATTTTCGGACGGAGATGATGCAGTCAAGACCCAAGAGGCTAAGAACACCGAGGTCTGATTTCATTCATCCAGGCGGTGAATCGTGATAGATATTGAGATGAGACTAGCAGGACCCTGATGTTAATCCTGATGACCCAATACTGACGGCCCCGATACCACGGTACAACGCTATGCTAGCTGTGCTGAGGAATACGCTATACATGTACGTAAATCTTTGTTGTGACCATGGTGTACTGTTTGAATCGTCCTCCCTTATCAGCTATGGCGGCATCTTTGAGCGTGGGTCAAGGGAATACACACTCGACGATTTCTATTCGATCCAGCTCGACAAGCTCGAACGGTACACGTGCCTCAAGCACAGCGGCATCGTTATCCCAGCAGAGGGTGACGAGATCAGCAGTGACGACGACGACGAGGGTGTAGAGAGTGACGAGGATGGCGATAGTGATAGCGAGACGCGGTCAGGGGAAGATGATGCAGTGCTCAATAAAAAG
Organism: Suillus occidentalis; assembly: GCA_016628085.1. Classification (NCBI taxonomy): domain Eukaryota; kingdom Fungi; phylum Basidiomycota; class Agaricomycetes; order Boletales; family Suillaceae; genus Suillus; species Suillus occidentalis. The sequence continues at coordinate 40,623 of JABBWB010000079.1, forward strand.
CTTGATGATACTCAGGATGTCGAAGAAGTCGACGAGCCTGTAGATGTGCTAGTGAGTGCACGCATGATTATGTTGTGTTGTGCAGTGAATTTGATGGAGCATCAAGTACCACGACGTGCGTGCGCAAGCGACGGCGTTCATGGGTATATCCAAGGACACGGCGCGGTCTGCGGAGGACGTGATTAGCACACCAGAACCGGGGGAAACACTAGCCCTGTTTTATGCCCGAAGTCGTAAGTTTCACTTCATCCTAGTCTTACTTCAGTTCTCACCATCTTGAAGGCGAATACTGGACCCAGAAAGCCCACGGCGTGAGCGATAATCGGGGCAAACAACTCAGGAGAGATGGCTTCAGTTTTGCGGAAGAGCGATATGGTACGTCTGATCGTTGTTGGTCAGCATTGACCATGTGTATCGCTGACCATTTACTTTGTTACCTCGTTAGCGGAGTACAAACCTATCCTCGAAGAAGTGGAGAAAATCCTAGCCGAGGCCGGTCTGGATGAAGACGAGATGAGAGCAGGTGCTACTCAGGCTGGCGGTGGTGGAGGTATCGTGTCAAGTCGGAACCGTCGGTGAACAGTTGAATATCACAGATATATTCGACAGAGGTGTAAGAAAGTTTTTTTTTTGAATAGCGATGTGGTCAGCATAAGCAGGCCCGCACTTATTCATGACGGACGCTAAGTTGGCAATTCATCCGGATGAGTTTCACCTCACACAGTGTAGTATTCTACAACAACATCTGATTTTTTGGGGTCGTCATTGTCCTCTCAGCAATCTCTCTCTTTATTTCACTCCTAGATGACTGCGGTCAATGTTCTCGTTCCCACGATGTTCCCGGTTCGGACAAGAGGTGTGTGGACGTCATTGCCGGAGCAACTATCTAACGAGGGTCTTATAGATTCTACCATTGTGGGTGAGCAGTCATTTTACAGTTCATTCGTGGCACCTTGGCAATAGTTACGAGTAACTATCCTTTATCTCAGTGTATGCAGCTGATAACAGCTGGGAAGCTGTGCTGACTTGCGCAAGTTATTCTAGGTGCACTAGTATATGCAAGAATACCATACTCGGTGTCTATTTGTTAAACTGGCGCTGTGGCGTCGTGCTAGTAATCGATTTATCATTTTGCACAATCAGCATCAGCCTGCTGTGTATGTCCTTTCACATTTACGACATTATCCCTTTCTGACCGGCGGGATCTAGCAGTTTTTCTGTCAGCGCCGGCAAGGTCAGCAAGTGATGTCTACCGTTTCCATTCAACTAACTCCGCCCCTATGCAGGGGTGAGTAATCTTCGACCAGATTCTTGCTTGAATTCAACGACTCAAAACCTTTTTAGCTGTGATTTTAATTCCTGTACCATTCCAACGGACTTTCAATGCCACCATAACGGGCGCTGTTCCCTCCTCACATAAATATAGACGACTGTGCTCGTGAAATACTGCGCCGAACGGTGAGCTACTCAGGTGCGGTATCCATCACATCACCTTGACTGAATAATCATATAGTCATCATTATTACTCGGTTATATGCCATGTGCCCGGATCAAGAAAGATGCTCATCTTTCTTGTCGTCATCGTCCTGGCTGTCACGATTGCCGGCGGAGTGATCATTGGAATTGGAATTGCGGGACAAGGTTTGATTGCGCGTGAAAAGGATGAGCCCTGGTCTGATGGATGACCAGAGGAGCTCATTCTCGCTGACGATCATCTCTGCGCTTGCTTGGAGAACTTAGAGGGATACCCCAATTTGTGATGGGCGAGACTCGGATGTTTGAAGTTGCATGGCAAGTTCTCGCGCTGTGCCTTGCAGTCTGGGTGGCTCTAAAACACTTGCATGAAACGACCACCAACAGATAACATCACTAGGGATTGCCGCTAAAAATGTCCGTGCTTTACTTTGCGGTGTGAGTTCGTCACTCGAATATAATTACATCTCCCCGCTGACGTTGCGTACGTACTAGCTACGTTAGATCGCTGTCTCTAAATATCGCAAAATGCGATCTCTGCATCCTGCCACCGCTCACCATTTCTATAGAAACCATCTGCCATGTGGGTTCTGGTTCGTGATGGCACTATTGAAATTCTTTTGCCCATGCAGATGTTCGTGTAGACTCCATTCCTCATCCTTTGCATTCTAGACCATCACGCTAAGAGTGGCGTGTCTACAACTGATTCCCAGAGGGGCATGTACACAGCACGTTAACTGACGACAGCATGTAACAGGGGAAACGATACAGGTGGTCAACGCTTCGGTATCGAAGAAATAATAAATCGCAATCGCAATATAATGAACTCACAAAATAATCAGGGTAGTCTCATAATGACACTACCGCTCGATTCCACTCTCGAACCTTGATAATGGCCGCTGCGATTCCTCGAGCACCTGCAATTTTGCGGGAGCATAAGTATAACGGAAATTTGTTTCCTTATCGCGTTCTTAAAACTTACTCCGTCCGACCCTCCCTTGGCGCTGTCCAAGAGGCATCCCCCGAGTGTGGCCAAGCAATCGATTTAGATCCGTGGAACATTCGTGTGAATTTGAACTCATTATGCCCGCTGTAGCCAACCTGATAAGTAAGTATATCAAGGCTGCGGATTGGAAGGTGACTTCTCCTATGTAAAAGATCCTCGGGCAACTCCAGGAATAAAGGGACGTACCTCTTTTCAGGTCTAATTAAGGTTGCTTGAACCAGCATTGAATATTGAAATTAGTTACGAAATTGACCATCCATCTTTGATCCATCTTGAAAAACGTACGTGTTATGAAAATGATCGCATAACACCACGATGGCGCCCCACGGAGCTGCGGAGAGGAGCGACGCGCGTGTCATATTGCGGTGTTGCAGACTCGGGTAGTCACTCGGAGGGGTCCACGACTGCATTAGAGTAGGTTGTCAGTCAAACTGTCCAAACTTGCCAAGTAGTCCGTGTTAGAAGGGATGAGGCCTAGGGCTTCTGACGTACGGTCAATAAAGTTAGATGACCGTGTTACTAGGTCACCTTACTCCGTTCGGATGATTTAGGAACTGTTTGGCAATAGCCTCTGATCCAAACAACCCTTGCTCAATTTCAAATCACTTTCAACGGAATGTTCCTGCCAAGCGGCACCGAAATGCTTTGGTTTACCTGATTGCTTGAGTCACACACGCTTTCCGAATGCAGAATTGACCGTCATATTTACCTTATCGTGAATTTGTCACGAACAAGGCAAAAGGCCAAGGCGCACTGCCTCTCATTTCATTTTGGGGGTTGAATCGTCAAGGTAAACCTATCTTTGTCCTGTCATCTAGCTACAAACGTTTGACCTGTTCAAAATACGGCCCGAGTAGGTTTAACTTCAAGTATTACTCACCATGCGCACTCGAAATTCCCAATTTTTACCCTCGGGCTTATCCCTAGTACTCAATGGGCATTTCATTTACAGCGCCAAGGATTCAGAATGGCGATAAAGTCGGATAAACCAGAAATAATGAGTGAGTAATCGTGTCATGGAAACTTGATGTATACCCTCGGCGGTGCACCACTTATTCTCGAACATAGAAGCCTGAATAAGGTGGTAACACCACGATGGACAAGGGTCTTTACATAAATTGGGCCGACTACTCCCTTTTTCTATGGATCCCCCCACTTTAATCGTTCCCCTTTCATTAAGAACAAGGCGGAGCTCTCGATCCTTTCACAACCACCAAGGGTATCAACATGAACGTCATACAGGACACTCGCAGGACCTCGATGGTGTTACCTCCACCTGTCATCCAAACCAAGGAATCCTATTCTTCCATATGGTTGGCCAAATACAACGACCTTCAAAACAGCGGGACAACCACAGCAAGGTTGAAAAGGTATTTACTTGTGGAAGTCGATGAAGAGCGGGCTGCCATGCCCATGGCATCATATTGCTTCATGACTGGTATCATGTGCGTCCATACATATACAATTATTTTTCTTCTCAGATCTGATTTTTTGATTCATTCAGCAATGCGGTCATATTTAGTGCTATATTCATTTGGTGTGGTTCTCAGACAGGGAATACTCTACAGGTATGAACACTTTTACAAATCCCAAATCCCCAACCTAAAATAAACCGACAGCTGTCCCTTGCTATAGCCCGCCTAATCAATGGGCAGCACGACTACAGCTTCCATTCGGTAGATCAACAAGCGCTTTGCTCGCTGATCTCTTTCATTCTCGCCGTTTTTCTCGGTGCCAAGATAGGCGACAAAATAGGCAGCAAGACGAGGGTGTGGCTCTTCCTGGGTACATTTATTCAGACCCTTTTCACGATAGCCGCTGCGGTCTTGATGTGGGAGGACAGGGAGAGCAGTGTTGCGGATGCTCGGTATGACCCTGCGTGGTCTGGCACGTTGTCCTTTGCGTTTACCGGGTTTCTGAGTGCAAGCATGGGCCTTCAGGGTGTCATGGCGAAGCGGGTCGGTACTCACTTCTCCACTACTGGTGCGTATCTACCATGTTTTATTTTTTTTGAAAAGAAAGGTCTCATCCTGACTCTGTGGACAGTTGCGCTCACGACGACATGGTGTGAACTTATGGCTGACCCCAAGCTTCTTGACGTCCGTCGGCTGGTCGCTTCGCGTGATCATAAGATCATGACCGTCGCCCTTTTCGTATTGGGAGGCTTCGCTGGCCGTACATCGCTCGACCAGATTGGTTCTGCTAGGACACTCGGAATTGCTGCAGGTATCCGGTTGATCACTAGTGTGTGGTGGCTCTTCGCCCCAGCGAAGAACTGAATACGTTTCTGCATTTGCGTTGTGTATGTTAGTTGCTCGGGTGAAGAGTAAAAGGACACCTTGATAGACGATACTGAACTGTTACAATTGTAATACTCAGTAAGACTTAGATTTTTTCTTTCCTTTCTATATGCTTCCCTTTAATTATGTATTGAATTTTGTATCGAGACGGTTTGTATAGCTTAGATAGATGAAACATGTAAAATCGTCCAAGCTACGCAAGTGCGCGCAGTTGAATTTCGTTCGGTTTAAAAGCTTTTGAATATAGTTGCCTCTACGCAGGATAGACTCGGAGTTTTCTCCCTGCCGATAATTAGAGACGTGGTTTTATTGGAATCATAAAAGTCTTTACCCATACAATCCGATTCTGTTCCACCGACGATGGTGCTCTTAATACCTACCGTTCAAAACCGGCGGTTGGAGCTGAGATATCTCCAACAGGGATTTATTTGGGATCCTTCAGATGATGGTAAATGCATTCTGTCGATCAGCCCTTGTAAACGATACGTCGAAAAAAAAAACTTGGTCAGAGCTCTGTATGTCCCGTGCATAAACCACCCGCTGTTAAATAACAACCAACTGACGATAGCACCGCGCCCTCACCTTTTGTCAAAACACCCTTGCGCGCTCTGCTGATCAACATCGTTATCTCCTCTCAATGTCGTAAACCTGTTTCGTCCAATCAGCACGAGCGCGCCAATCTGAGCAATATCCCGCGCGCAGCGGCGTCAGTGCTGATAATCGATAGATGAAACTCAATTTTCGTTTGCGTCGTTGCTGTGACCCCAACCTTATCGCTCAGGTTATTTGGCAACAGCCTCGGATCCAAACAACCGTGATGCCAATGCATTGGTGATTGTTGTGGATGAGAGCTCGGTGAGCAATGATCTGATATTCTGGATTTGAGCCTGGTGAGTTGATTGTCGTTGATTAGTATGGACTTGGAGCTGGTGAGAAGAGATCCCCTACGTACGTTTATTATCACCGTGATACAGGTTTTGGGACCCTATCATATCAACTGCGCTATTAGTATTTGGGAGCCAAAAAAAAAAAGGGACGGGGACGATCTTTGAGCTCGATTCCTGTAAGTTGTAACGATACTGGATACTTTGAACAACGCGATCGAGACTCGAGAGAAAGAATAACTTTGTGACTTTGGTACGGCAGATGTTTCAACACAAGTACTACGGTTCTTGCAATTTTGACTCAGTTACATAATCAGACTCGGAGCTTTCCACGGTACTATGATTCTTTTCGGTGTAAACATTGATCCCAGCCGATAACGTTCCGGATTTGACGGTAAAACGGTCGACTACAGTTTTCATGGCGAACTATGTATACTCGGACTCGTCGCATCAGTCCACCAAGATCTAAAAAACCAACAGTACAGTACTTTACATACGTGAACGATGCTGTAACGTCACAAAATGGCTGATTTTCGACCGCTTGATCAAGTCCAAATTCCCAAACTTCGCTTCTCGTTACCTAACACGTCAAGATCAACAGCAAACAAAAAGTCAACGGCACAAAGGAGGCGAAACTAACGGCACTCAAGGGCTTCGAAGCGAACAACCCCATCCGAAAAATAGTAATAGCAATCGTACCATGAAAAATTGCGGCGTCGATGCATGCCCGTTCGTTTGCGAAAAACCGACTGAGCATTGGTCCTTTCAACCGGATACACCAGCGGACGACGTCTTTTAAAGCGCTTGGGATCCCGCTTATTGCTGTTCCGCACAAGGGCTCGCTGCCTTCTGATCTTGATCTTTTTTCTGTTTCTGAGGACGGGCTTGAGCTCGACGACGAACGCTACCACCCTGAACACGGGCGCGAATACGATTCAGATCGTGGGGGTGATCCGAATATTGATATCTTTGAAGTTGTAGACATGGACGCTACCCAGGACACGACGCTTCCCTCGCCTGTCGTCCAGAACAGGTTTTCGCAGTTTTCAATAGGCGGGAAGAGACGCGATGGGGATGGTGATGGTGATGGGTCGGCTATGGCGAGGTTGAAGACGCATATGCTGGCAGAAGTCGATGGGGAGCAGTCTACGGCGCCCTTGACTGCTTATTGCTTCATGACTGGGTTCATGTGCGTGCTCTTCACTTATCCTTACCCCGCGTCTCACTTTCTTTTCCTTGAAGCGACTCAGTCACGTTCTCTGCTATCTTTGTATGGTGTGCGTTCCAGACGGGGAATAGTGTACAGGTACGTTGGTTCCTATTCCATACGATCTCCCCACTCATTTTTTTTGGGGGGTCATTAGCTAGCACTCGCCCTCGCCCGTCTATTCAACGGCCAACACGACCGCACGTTCCACATCGCCGACCGCCAAGCCCTCTGCTCAGTCCTCACATTCATCCTCGGCGCCTTCATCGGGCGACTAGGCGACAAGCTAGGCTGCAAAACGCGACTCTGGCTCACCCTAGGCACCTTCATCCAAACCCTCTTCACTCTCGCAGCAGCCATCGCGATATGGCAGAGCCACCAGGGCAGCGTAGCTGATGTGCGCGCGAACCCTGCATGGACGAATGTGGCGTCGTTTGTGTGTGTTGGGTTCATGAGTGCTAGTATGGGGTTGCAGGGGATTATGGGGAAGAGGGTTAATACGCAGTTTACTACTACTGGTGTGTTTCGTTTCTGTTGCTGTGAGCTCCCAGCTGATGTGTTATGTTATGCAGTCGTGCTTACGACGACGTGGTGTGAACTCATGGCTGACCCGAAGCTGTTCGATATCAGGCGCATCGTGATCTCGCGCGATCACAAGATATTGGCAATCGTCAGTTTGTTCCTGGGGGGATTTATTGGGCGGGTGTTGATCGATATTGTGGGGTCTGCTGGGACGCTTGGGATCGGTGCTGGTATCCGGTTGCTGATTAGTGTTTGGTGGGTATTCGTCCCTGAGAAGAAGAAAAAGTGAATGTGCGTATGAAGTGCTCGTATGTGTTTGGACCGTTGATGACGGGAGATGATGATACGTTTTTTGATGGGGAGGAGAGATGATTTTTTTATGATTATACTATACTATACTATGCAGTATCTTTGCACGTTTATGATTTGTAGTATTGCCTAGAGTTTTTTGAGTTTTAGATACCGTGCTGTAGGCATTGGGGGTGTAATGATGAGGAGTTTGGTGGATGATGGATTGCGCGTGGATTGATGGGAAGAAGATGCTTTAGATTTAAGCGACGGGCTGGAGCGGAGAGGCACAAGGGCCATTCCACTATTGGTGACTGCGTATTGTTTGAGTCATGACTGGGTTCAATGCGTAGACTGTGCTTTTCACTTGACTTACCTCGCGTCTCACTTTCTTTTCTTTTCCTTTTGGGTTAAAGCGACTCGGTCACTTTCTCTGCTATGGTGCGCTTTTCAGACGGGAAATAGTGTACACAGCTGATGTGTGGTGCTAATGACGACGTGGTGTGAGCTCATGCACATGGCGGACCCTAAGCTGTTCGATATCAGGCGTATCGTGATCTTGCGATCACAAGATTCTGGTATGTTCCTGTGTTGATCGATATTGTGGGGTCTGCTGGCACGCTTGGGATCGGCGCTGGGATACGGTTGCTGATTAGTACCAGTGTTTGGTGGGCATTCGTCCCTGAGAAGAAGAGCAAATGAATGTGCGTATGAAGTGCTCGTATGAGGTTGGGGCGTTTGTGGCGTTGATGACTGGAGATGATGATACGATTTTTTGAATCCGGGAGGCTTTTTATGATTATATTATGCAGCACCTTTGCACGTTTATGATTTGTAGTATTGCCTAGATTTCTTTTGAGTTTTAGATAGCGTGCTGTAGGTGATGATCAGGAGTTTGGTGAAGATGGATTGTGCGTGGTGAACTTTAGATTTAAGCGACAGGCTTTGGTGCACAGGGGCCATTCCAGCTTCATCATTATTTTGAAACCCCGCCCGCCTGACCATTAATTTCTGGCGCAGGGATTGGCGACTTGAAAGAAGGAAACCGTGCGTAAAAGGACCGTTTGCCAAGACCATGACGAAGTCGAGTATTTAACGTCACATGATGGAGACGCGCAAGATATGATGCAGGTATCGGCAATAGTAGATATAAAAAAGTAATACTGCGCGCCCAATATATACAGTATTGTTCTAGCACCGGGAGGAGCGCAGGGTCTAGACGTAGCGCCAGGGAGAAACCCTTAAAGCTTCAGGGGTTGGTTAACAACCGCCCTGGGTTGACGGATAACTTTGTATAAGCGCGACGTTGGACGTGATGCGTAGTTTCTGCATGGGTTTGTTGGACGTGCCAAGTTAAACTTTCATTGTGTCGTTCTAGTGCCAAGCATGATGAAAGTTCCTTCGTGGAACACCGTCGATAGATAGGTCGCGTGACAGCGGCAGGCACCCCTTGCAAAGAGAGTTGATGGTTGTGATTAGACTGGTGAGAGTGACTTTGTCTCGAGCTCGGTCCGTGATAGGAGCGCACAATATAGACTGATGTGGAACCGAAAAAGACTTGATTCTTGGATGTGATTATCTTCTTTCCAAACATGAGGCGAGATAAGAACCGAATCATGATATGACGTCGAACTGGATCCAGATATAATCAGATAATTCCCATGAAGGAGTTGACATTGGAGAGAGCGCAACGCCGCCTCCGAAGGTTGCAGCCACCTTGAACAATGTTGGGCTTGGCGCGTTAAAGGGGAACGTGTCAGGAGAAGACATGACGCACGCGGAGATAGTCCGGAGTCGACGGTGACCGTAACGCTTAGATCGGATGACTGCAAGAAACAGGTGTGTTCCTGTCAAAGTAGCCACAGCTACAAGCCTGTTCTCAGAGTGGAAAAGGCGTGATTTGTCTGCCACCAGGTCAACATGAGGGTTCGACAGAACAGTGGGGGTTCCCCCAAGAACGTGTGTTACTAAAAAAGGAAGGTGTGACTAGGATGCATGTTGCATCGTGCTCACTGCCTTCTAGTGCCTCGACTCACCATGTCATTCCATGTTTTACGCTCAACAATCTTTTATGAAGTCATCCATGGCGTTATCGTGAACCCGAGGTTGGGTAATTACTAACGTTGGCAATTACTTCAACTTTTCTGCAGGTTAGGAAGAATATCTTGGAAAGGATGCGATGCGATCACTTTCAAGCGCTCATATCTGTAAATCGGTACAACACTCACCTCGAGCTCTTTCCTGTACGCTACTCACAGCGAACTTGGCCTGTCGTCGCTGCGTCGACCAGTCCACTATACTGGTTGCTACAGCGCTTCACTTGTCGTCGAGGGTCTTTCTCGTAAGCCTCTTATTCTAGCCCCGCCAATTCATTCTAATTTTGAGTCTAGTACAATTCCTTCCTCCACTCTCCAATTCTTAAACCAACAAGACGTGTCACCTGTCTTTCTTTCTTGACATTTATCATCATTGACCGCAAACTACACGACTATTTATATACATGAACGTCTACTAGATATGCTTCTTGATTACTCTTGCATAACTATTCCATCCCTCCAACAACGAGCTCCCTTAACGTCGACAATTCCCGTCGTCTCTAATTTATTCACTGACGGGCTTGTTAATGCCAGCCTGTTACCTTTGTTATCCCACAACTCGCTTACTTCTCCTTCCCAGCCCACCAACGACGCCCTCGGGACTTCTCACTCCCCGACATCATCACAAACATTCACAACCTCTAGTCCGATGCCTTCTCAGGTGCGTATAATACTTCACTCTTACTGTCCGATCAATGACATTCGCTCCATTCCTTCTTCGCTTCCCATCATTCACCCTCTCACACCTGTGAACAATAACTCTTTCACAAATACTGTTCATCCACTTTTCATGCTCTAGGCAAATCTCTACCCATCCAAGGCTGGAAATGGTTATCTCCAACAGACCTCGACCATTGCATCTCAACAATTGTCCATTTTCAGGTAGCTCCTTCCGGCCCTATCTGGGGCCCCTTCATCTAATTTCACATTAAACAGTTCTTCGTCAAATTCCGAGACAACGGGTGCGAGTACTGGGCCAAGTTCAAGTACGCCCTTGTACTCTTCTCTCTGGCCAACTTCTAACAGTTCATCCTCTGGTTCGCTCTCCACCATGACTTCCTCACCTGGCTTCGTCCCATACCCCACTATTTCACCTATTCCTGTCCCTCCTTCGTCTTCGTCTTTGACAGCGTCTACCACTGCGGGAGTCGAGACGTCAAGTTCTATAGACTATTCGCTATCGGCAGATCCATCCGACACAGCCACAGCCTCTGCGTCCAGCCCTTCCATCTCGGCGAGCACGAACACGATCACTCCATTCCCGACCACGTTGATCATCTCCACTACCAAGATCGACACATACAGCGCTCCATCGCCCACCGCACCTCACACGTCAACGCTCATCCTGACGTCCGTCCTCTCAGCTCATCCCAGCACCACTTGGACGACGACTACGAGCGGGGTGCTGAGTACCGCTGTGGTTGATACCACTGGGAATAGGTAAGGCTTCGGCTTCGTGGCGTCGTGGTGACGTCAGTGTTCTATTTGTGCTAATGGGAATCTCCGTTGTTCTGTAGACTGTCCCGGTCCCCAGGGTCTATAGCCGGTATGATCCTCGGCGTCCTCGGTGCGATAGCTTTTGCGGTTCTATGGCTCTTCTGTGCTCGACGGCGCCAACGCAAGCTGTCCCGCGATGCGGGCGCTGTGCCGCCGTGGGCACCAGGCGGCCCGCTCGAAGCTGAGGTGGATATGGAGGAGCGGTATGCGGGGATATTGGCTGCTCTTAATGCTGGGATGGGGGCGGGGAGGAATGTGAGGATTGATGATAGTGGGGATGTGTCTGTATTAGAGGAGGGGGAGGGAGCAGGAGCGGGGCTCGGAACGCGCGTGTCATCTCCTACCCTACCCCCATATTCACACCCATTCCCAGACTCAGACGACACTCCAATCATCTTCCCACTATCTCCCCCTCCTCCATGTACGTACTCAACACCCCCACCGCCCTCCGCGTACATCCCACACGCGAGTAATGGGGCACGGAGGAGGAGCTCACCCGGCCCTGATGCGTCTGCGTGGTTTGGGGGGTACACCGTCGCGCCTGCGCCTTCGAACTATTCGCATTCGCATTCACATTCGGATGTGCAGTTTTTACGGGCTGAGAGTGCTTCTTCTACGCATTTTTTGATGCGGAATGATACTGGCCTCACGCGTAACGATACTGTTTCCTCTACGCATTTTTTCCGCAACGATATTGGAACGCACACCGATACTGGAATGGGAACCCTCACGCGCACGCACACCGAATCTGGAACCCTCACGCGCACCGAAACAGGGACGAGGACGAGGACAGGGAGTGAGGAGCCCCTCTTGACGCGCGCAGGGAGTGGATGTTCGTTTGTGTACGGGCGGGATGGGAGGCTCGGCTCAGCGTTTGGATCGCCTGAAGGGAGCGTGAGCGTGAGTGGGCACGGCTACGGGTTCACCACGTCCCCCTCCCCATCCGGGACCGCCTCTTCCCTCGATATGCTTCGGAGCATGTCGTCACAGGGGGCGTTGAGGAGTATGGATTCGCATGGGTTTGGGTTTGGAAGTGCGTCGTCTGCTTCTGCTGGGTCGTTTAGGGGGCCTGGGTTGGGGCTTGCGATTGGTGGTGGTGGGACGAGTGGGTTTAAAGGTGATGCTGCGTCGAGTGGTTTTAAGAGTGATGGGAGGAGTGGGAGGTGGAAGATGGGGAAGAGGGAGAGGGAGAGTATGGGGAGTTGCAGTACCGTGTCTGGGTCTGGGGACGAAAAACACGGACACGGACACGCGGGTGTACGCGCGTTCTTTGGCCGTCTTAGACGGGGAAACACACCAAGTCCAAGTCCGAAGACTTGTCCTAGGGATGTGGAGAGCGAGGGGTACGACGAGAAGAGTGCGAGTGCGAGTGCGGATGCGAAGGAGGTGTTTTCGGCGTTTGTTTCTCCTGCTACACCCGAACCGGGTTTTGGCGCCCTTGCCACCCCCGAACCGGCTCTTGCTTTTGGCGCCTCTGCTACCCCCGAATCGGCGTTTGGCGTCCCCACACCCGAACCACCGCGCTTTGTACTTTCGAATCCTGATCCGAGGCCGGGCTCGCCTTATATCGTGGTGGGGCGTGAGGATGGGGTGCGGACTTGGTTGACGGTGGAGGCGCCCTCTGCGCCTGCTCCTGTGCCTGGTGATGGGATGCACCTCGCGACTGCTGAGGAGATGCACCTTACGACTGCTGATGGGATGCACCTTGCGACTACTGATGGATTACTGGACCCGCGGCTCCGAGATCCTGTAGAAGGCCGGAGTAATTCGAGTTTGAGAGATTTCGAAGATTATTCGAGGCCGATTGGAGGTGTGAGTGTTTTTTTTCTTTGTGAGGGGTTGGATGTGATGGCTGATGATTGGTTATTTGATTGGTGCAGTTGATCAATAACCGGATGCATAGTACCACGACGTTTGGGACTATTGATACGCAAGATTTTGATGATGAGGATGTGCCGCGTGCGAGTTGGATCGTTGATAGTGGTGTGCAATAGGATGAGAGTTGGATGACTATGACGCCTCTTCCCTTTTCCTCTTTCCCTTTTTCTTGCTTTTATGAAATCATGAGATAATTTTTTGCTTTTGCTTTGGTAGGATACATACGGTACGTCTCTTCATCACCTCTTGTGTGTGTGCGTTACTGATGCTTTTTTTTTCTTTTTTCCCCTTTTTTTTTTGGGGGGGACAGACACGACCCACGATAAAATAACGCGTAGCATTTTTCATGACTCGCATTTGTACATGCCGCAACTCATGACTCGATGTTTTCTTTTTCATACATACCCGTTGTACTATATAATGATGGCAGGATTAGATGATGTTGACCTTTGGCATTGCTTTTTTTTCTTCCATTGGCATTGCTATCTTTACTCTCCTCCCTCCCCTAGACTTTCCCAGATGGCTTTTTGGTGAGTGGTGTTGCTCATTTTGGGAGTGATGGGTGCTTACGTTGTTGGACAGGGAATTTTTCGTTTGCACTTCGTCATGTCCTGAACCCCGCAGGAACACAACACTTTTCGCATTTTGTCGCATATTGATTTCATACTTGTTGCAAAACCTATCATCTTGCTCGTCGATGAGCTTCTTAAGCATTTTTTTCACTTGTTTATTTGTCGCACTTCATTGACTATCACCTACTTGGCCAATTCGATTATGAGTCTGGATTTTGAATTCTGAATTTGAGTGGGGCTGTTATCGATTGTTATCGATTGTTGTTATGCGGCTGGCCAGACCCGGAACAACGATACGATATGATGCAATGGGTCCATAAGGAGCAAGAAGTACGTGGATTGACAGTCCGAGGGTGACTTCTCCCAAACACATGAGCTGGCACCCTCCCGACCCGTTACCTCGTGCCCACCCAAAACCATAAAATGTGCCTTCAAAAGCAAAAGCATCAAGCGTTTCAGCGTTCGCAATTTCCTCTCAGCGATCCTGCACCCATTCGTCACTCGTGTCATTGGCACTCGCTGCTCTTGACCAGCGAGCTTTCATCGCAGTGCGAGCTTGAACGCATGGTCTATGGCACATGCACCACCAAAAAATGGAGGAGCAGAAATTCGTGTTCCACGTCTGTCGAACATGAATTTTTGCTCATCCATGATCTCCGTCATCCGATGCAACACCATGCTGTTGTTGTCCTAGTATTGGATCGCACGTCACGCATGGACTGTGCGGAGAATCACAAAGGCTCGTCTAGATCGGTCGGGCAGGCATCCGTAGCCTGGGGCTCCCTATCGGTTTCTCCAGGCGCTGCTAACCGAATTGTTTGAGGGTAGTTGAAATAGTATCGTGAGCAGAGCAGCTAACGATACTATCGCCACTACCCCCAAACGATTCAATGGAAGAGCCGTTGTTGAGGGTCAATAACGGTTCTGTTATCGGATCGTACCTCGCTAAACGATATGGCCCAGTTCAAAAAGATATTTGTGCGAGGTACCTTTTTGACCTCGACCTTCCCGTTTCTGCTGGTGTTCTCCCCAGGTGAGAGTTAAATCAGCGTTAGACATTGGCACTCGCTGCTCTTTACCAGCGAGCTTTCCTCATAATGCAAGCTCGAACGCATGGTCTACGGCAAATGCACCACCAACGTCAAACACGAATTCCTGCTGGTCCATTTCCGTCATCCGGCGCAACACCACCGTGCGATCCAGTAACAGGATTGCAACCTGCATGACGCTGTCGCCATCCTAGTACTAGGTCGCACGTCACACATGGACTGTGCGGAGAACCACAAAGGCTCGTCTAGATCGGTCAGGCAGGTGAGAGTTAAATCAGCGTTAGACATTGGCACTCGCTGCTCCTTACCAGAGAGCTTGAACGCATGGTCTATGGCAAATGCACCACCAACAAATGGAAGAGCACGAACTCATGTTCGACACCGGTCGAACATGAATTTTTGCTCATCCATGATTTCCGTCATCCGACGCAACACCACGCTGTTGCTGTCCTAGCACTGGATCGCGCGTCGTGCACGGACTGTACAGAGAACCACAAAGGCTCGTCTAGATCGGTCGGGCAGGCATCCGTAGTTAGCAGGGACTGGAGAAATTGACAGGGACTAAACTCCCCGTTGGTTTCTCAAGTCGCTGCTAGAGATACTATCGCCGCTACCCTCAGACGATCCGATGGCAGGGCCATTATTACGGTTCTGCTACATATTGATTTCGTATTTTTGCAAAGAAAACCTATCGTCTTGCTCGTTGATGAGCTTCTTGAGCATTTTTTCATATCTTTGAAGTAACGTGTTTACACTGATCATGAGAGACGCTTGTTAATAGTAAACCGAACCAAAAGTCCGGTTCGAACCGTAGTTCTGGACCGGACCGCGGCAGCACTACACGATAGTTCAGCATAATACAGTGCCAAGTGGGTAGCCTCGCAAAAGTCAGTAATCGACTGTAGTGCGCCTGGAATATAATATCAGTATGCTTGCTTGGTGCTAGCAATATAAGCGACGTACACTGAGATATAGAATAGTCATAGTATGTGACCAGCGTTGCGTCTGTCCCAAGTCAAGACTTAGCTTACGGTTGATCTCGCTGACTCTGCTCACCCAGATCAGCTCAATCTTCAGAACCGATTATGATTAGTTAGTGGCTGCTCCAGTGGCGAGCATCGACCTACCTCTTGTCCCAATGTGAGTGCTGGAGATACCACAAGGCTATCAGTAACTCCCCTAGGATGCGCTATCTCGTTTACCCCAATCGTATGACATCGCAAGAGGATGCAACTAAAAAAACCCCAGTCAGGGTTAGAGCGACATCACTTGCTCTCTGCGAACCTACAAAACAGCTGAAAAGGAGAGACCAGTTTATTAGCGGCCACCAACTGGGATCATTCGGGACTATGGTCATATTGGAGGAAATTGTAGTCTCCCCTTGTCAGAGCGTGGAAGACAGTCGTTCCTTCTAATAAGGTGAAAGCGAGTTTGGTGGATGCCAATGATATCATATTCGTACTAGATGTGGCACTGCACTTCGGGCTGTTTGTCTGGGCCATTTCCAAGATATTCTCAAGAACACCCTGCCACGTTTCATCAGGGGCCCATGATAGTGGAGCATCAATCGATTGTTGAACATGCCTATCAGATGGCGATGTGACCATCCAATAGGGACTGTACTTCCTGGCGTCTCGCTTCTAAGGTGCAAGCACAATAGCTCCTCCAAGGTCCTTGTCAGCAGCGACCACAGTTTCAAGCTTTGCTCCCCCCTGGTCAACTGGCAGGACATCCGTCGCATCATGGCCGCCGCCTCGCGCGTTGTCTTGATTATTAGGCTGTAGCATCAAATGACTGCAAAGACATAGAGCGATGGCCCGCCGTGGAAAACGCACCGCCCAATTCACGTATCGGTAATGATCCATCATGCATCTGATGGCATCTCCACGGCCCGAACAAAAGAACCCATCAGCTAAGCAAAAGAGACGCCGCTCTGTATGACGCTACCACTGCATTGATGGATGAAAGTGTTGCCAACGCAGTACCAGTGTTGCGCGTGGAAATGTTTGTATACCGAGCCTCTGAAAGCTGTGAACATCTTGGCATTTTCGGAACATCATTTTAACGACACTAGTATCAGTGAAGTGAATCATGTAGTCAGTCGTCTAACCTATCCAACTGGGATCCATCGAAGAAAACTAAACGCCTGCCATCTCATCTTAATAATACTCTACGAGCATCTTTACTCTCTCCGCCTCACTCGCCGCTGGAGAGTGTAAAAGCTCATCCAATGTCTGATAACAACAATAAATCAGCGCCCACGGCAGAACAGTTGAAATTAGATTGATGAATCAAATAACTCACCTTCCCCACCGATAAGAACCCGTCGACAAGGTCTCCAAGAATGTTCTTCAAAGCCTCATCCGCCTCCAATGCGGCCCTTGCCTCCTCCCAAGACATCGGCATCCGCCGCGTAACACCTATTGCCTCCCTTTCTGCCTCAGTCATTAACGCAGCGGGCGCAGCACAATCTTGTTCTACGAGCGGTGATTGAGATTGGATGCCAAGGAGCCCAGAGCCGATGAGACTGGCGAGAACAAGGTAAGGGGAAGACGTGCCGTCTATACATTTTATTTCAAAGTGGTTCTTTGAGAGAGTGTCTGCTGCAATCTCTGGGCCTAAAGACGCAGCAGGAACACACAAGCGTACGGGCGCCTCGCGGTTATCCCTACCCCACGCGACCCATGTCCCGCCGCTCCAGATTCCATCGAGCATGCGAGCATAAGAAGCACGTAGGGGGAGCGTGAATGCGCAGGAAGCTTGGAGGTGTTTGAGTACACCAGCTAGGAAGACGCTTTCGAGAGGGGTGATAGGATTGTCTGATGTGTCCACTGATGACTGGCTCGGATTTTGAAGTACTGGTGGATGCTCGGGATCGATAGGGTGTACAGATATGTGAGTGTGGGCTGCACTGCCACCTATATGAGAGCTTGAGTCAGAGAAGGTAGACCCAAGGTGCGAACATGTTGGTAGAACACACGATCGAACAACACGTACAGTTATCCGCATGTAACCTTGGTGCAAATGTTGCACGGAGCCCGTGTTTGCTTGCGACGTTGGTAATCGTCTCCCGAGTGTGCACGAGTGCATCAGCAGCTTCAAGAGGTGGGAGTGGACCCGTCACGACCTCGTACTATCATGTCGCAGTACAAAATCAACATACAGAAAAGGCCAACAAAAACTGGAGTACACCAACCTGCCCCGGCGCCGCTTCAGAATGATACATCATCAGTTCGATTCCGCTATCGATGATTCCACGTGCGATCTCCTCAATCACTTCTGTCTCCTTGGCTCCGGAAGGTAATGCACGCGTGCTGTTAAACCCATGCAGATTGACTGCCTCGATCGGGTAGGTGTTTTTGAGGAGAATGAATTCAGTCTCAAATCCGACAAGGAACGCTGCATTGTAAGATTTGGCGGTGCTGAATGTCCACGTGAGTCCACATTAAACGAGTGTCAGAGAGGACACACTCGACGATACGATTCAGTGTTGATCTTGGACACATAGGTACACCCGTGCCAAGGATGCGACCTGGAGCAGGGGTCTTATCCTGGAGCCAGCCCATGATACTTATATGTCCCGGCGCATAGGAACACAACCTCATAGATGTCAAGTCCACCACATACAAGTACTCCCCTACAGGCCCAAATCCAGATGCAGCCCTGTTAATCACGAAGCCGAAGGTACATTGGGCGACAGTTATACCCGGTCTGGAGGAGGCGAGGAGTCGCTTGAAGGATTTGAGAGGGACGACGCGGATGCCGACACTGTTGACTAAATCGACCCAAGTGATGCGCACGGAGTGAATTTTGTGGTGAAACGCCACTACTTCAAGAGATTCGATCGGAATAGTGCGAGCCTTGGTTGTCTGGGGTGAGTAAGGTGCATATTGCGGCGGAGTAACGTTCGCGATATTAGACATTGCAGTTGACAGCTATCTTCTTATCGATAGACCAGAATCGAGAAAATTTACTCAGCCGCTTTTATTTGTCATTGGAGCGCTGCCAAACAGAGGCACTCATGCTAGCTGTATTTATTCCTTATTATCACCACTTGGGAATACCTGGTACCAGTACAATGACTGCCAACCATGCACGGAAACCGTCGACATATACCAGAGGTAGCCAAACAACAGTGGGTCACCATGTCCACACGTGGCATGACCTCGAAGGCCATAGCGCAAGTGACAGGGTCGAGTCTTCGAACCGTCAACAGGATGCTTCGGCTCTCGCGACTCACAGGCTCTGTTGTACTACAGAGACCTGTGGAAAGTGGTCGTCGAAATGGAGCTTCATATGATGATGAACATGACTTACGATCGACAACATTGCAGTATCTTGCATAATGGGCTCCATTGATTGCACCTATAGTCAATAGTACTGTGGTAGTAGTAGTACCATGCAGCTGGTTGCAGAATCCAGATTGGCGCACGCGCCATTTCAAGAAGTGTCCCGCCTGACAGGTCTCGTAAGAGCGGAACCCTTTTGTTTGTACCGCCCCACAAGTAAACAAAGGCGCTTATGTGAAAATTCTCGATTCTGGTCTATCGATATGAAGATAGCTGGTTTAAAGTGGCTGATCGATATCGTTTATTGTCCAATTACATATGCGTAACTAGTGCGAGTGCTGACTCGGAATTGCGTTCTATCAACAACTATCAACCATACCAGTGTTTGACCAGTATGGTCAATAATCTTGTCTGTCACCAACGTGAAATTTTTTCATCAAAGTCTTATATATACGCAAGGTTGATCTGCCCACTATCTGAATCTTTTGATTTTTGCACCGAGTCTCTTGTGGCTTTCACGTCGCAGCACCTTGTCGCATTGGTATGCATGTCAGTGATTGTCATTCCTGTCTCGCACCCTCATGTATTCTATTGCTCCAATGGTACGAAACTTATCAGAATCCCACTCCAAGGACAATGGCCGCCCCGGGCCATTGCAAAACAAACTCGGACTCTCATTCAATACTCCCCAGCTGATTCTCATATGGTGTCTCGCACACATCACCAAAAATGAGCCCGAGGCACAGCTGATGCTGATGCTGTATACTAGGTTAAGTGGTGAAGCCAGGGAGAGCCACGGCTTACGGGCGAGGCTTGTGTCATGCTGTATTTTGCACAGCTGCCCAAAGTTATAAACTTGATACGGTCTTACATTTGTATTCCCTCTTTCCTAGTATCCTCTGACCTATCTGATCAAAATGCCCACTCCGCAGAGGGTCAAGGATTATCTCAAGAGTTTTGTCAAGGATTTGGGCAAGGTCTTTGCAGTTCGTTTGATACACTTCAAAAAGAACGAGGCCAAACACAACTCGACAATCACCAGCGATGGCGTTATCCATGCACAAATACCTAGCGCCTTTTCCTTTCCTTCACCAACTCTCCCTTCAAATTCATCGCCAGTACACTCTGTGAACGGAGAATTAGGTCTTGATTCCTCCACTAATGTTTCTGTTTCTTCTGCTAGATACTCCGGAATTGTATCCATTGCCCGCGAAACTTCCGACATGGCTCAGCTAGCATTGCCCATGGTGCAAGCTGTTGCAAGTGTAATCCCACTAGTTGGTGCTCCGATGCAAGCGGCTATTGGCGGATTATTGACAAGCCTTCAGGCCATAGATGTGAGAGCTTGTATGACTGCAAAGCACGTTTCTTAATTTCAAAATCGCTACAGAGACGCAACCAGAATAAGGCGGACCTCAACAGCCTTGTATTACGACTCGATCGATTGAGCCGCGAATTGTGCAACGCCTCGCCTGCCTCGGATTCTGTTGAGCAATCCCGAAGAGATTTCTTTGTTAGGTATTCGCGTTATCGGTATATGCTTGGGTTCATCTAACATCGAGCCGTATTCAGGGTGCTACGAGACACCTCAGTCCGAGTGACAACGTTGCGTGAGCGTTGTCTTGCAGCCGTACCCGTCACACAAGCTATCGCTGGATGTTTTGTTGAAATTGACCGCTATCTGGCAGAGTATCTGGTTGCGTTCTATTCTCTAATAGATGTTTGCATTCACTTACTATTCTGTTTTGTTAGTGGTCATCCCAGATGCAAAGTCAACGTGACATACGCGAAGTGCTGGGAATTCTGCAGCGGGAGCAGGCGGATCGTCAGAACTTCTTAATGACGATTGAAAACCTGGTCACTCGCCAACATTCCTATGTGGGACCAACTGCAACGCAATTGATCGGAACTGCTACTCGTGGCTGTGTGACACTAATAGACGCAACAGGTCACCAACATCCAATATCGGTGGACTTCTGCACCTCATTTGAGGTACGTTCTGCCAGCGAAAATATGTCACGGGAAAGCATACTCATCAAATTATCTTTAGCAATTCAACGAGATGCTCAAAGTTCTGTTCAAATGCAACTCGATTGAAGCTCAGATTCAGAGACGATATATGGAGAGTGGACAGTACGATCTATGCATCGACGAGGGCACGCAAGTGACTCAACTTACATGCAAAGAGTGGGCAAAACTTGAAGCGGGCACAAAAGTTGTCATGAGGATCATCATTCAAGAACAGACCACGTCATCCTCTGAAGTTTCCTACAAATGTCCTTGTGGCGCTGTGAACGCCCTTAGCGTTGGGTCTATCATGTATTCATTCCAACGGCAGGCTTGTTGTTCAATAGATTGGTGAGAATTTTGTTTTCTGCAGGCTCCCCACTGTCTAACAATTACCAGTCAAAAGTGTGGACGGCGGTTTCAGATTTCCCGTGAATTTTCCCGTGAAGGGCGGGGTACTGTTGCTAAAATGTCTAGGATTGATTCCGGTCGCATGATTGATGCAAAAAAACTTATTCGCAACTTCCATGTCCAGCAAAATGTATGTCGATATGAACTGTGATCTTAAGCTGAATACTGAATGGTGTCACTCAGGAATTTTTGGTGCGTAATGTTAGCTTTTGATTGCTTACTCGACGCTGATCATGGTGCTGGGCCCAGTCTGTTCATTCTCCTGTCGAGATATTCCCGTGTTTCTGGAGTGAACCACATGGATTATACTGCAATTGCTTGATTGATTGCCGCCAACTTTCTGCTCACCTTCGTGAAGTTCATGGGGTTTACGATCCAGTTAGGACGCGCGCTACATGCCTGTGGCGTGATTGTAACCAGGAAGTGAAGAAGGAGTGCCTCCCGAGGCACATAAAACAAATACATATCGGGATCAGTTACCCTTGCGACATCTGCGGCAAGGTGTTCTCGCGCGAGGACGGTTTGAACCGTCACAAGAAAACTTGCCTGCGTCTGCAGCCATGGACTTCAGATCTTTTCAGGACTTTCTCTTACGTATGACACTGATTAAATATGCGTTCAATTCAGGTAGATTCCAACGTGTGCCCGGTGTTCGAAGATTTTGCTTGAATAGTCTTTTCAATCCAGCATTATGGTATTCCATGTTTGTCCTGAGTTCAGTCTGAGCTTCTACTGATGTTTAATGTTTCATGTTTGGAGTAGTTGAAGTTAACGGAGAGTGCCATGGGCAGCTCTGTGTTCAGGTATATGTAAGCGTCGTCGCTCGGACTGCAACCCGCCGTTCGCTTTAACGTTACGGTCCCTCCATTAACGAGATTCGTAGTTTAACACAGATTGATGATGGTGCATGAAATCCGAAGGGGCCATAATGAGTTCATCGAGAGTTGCTGTTCGATCATGAGGAGCGGTAACAGCTAAGCTGAGCGCCAGGCCTCAGATTCAGATTCAACAATAGAAAGGACTGCAGTAGTCCTGAGATGCGACGGTGACGCACTAGAGGGTGATTTGCACTGAAGCGCTGAAAAGTTGATCTCGTCTCCTCTAGAATCTCGATCATAAACGAACAAAGTTCCTTCCATGAAGTTCCATTTGCCGCAGCGACGTGACTTGTCCGTCTGATATCGAAGCAGTAAAATTTGCAATGAATTCACTCCAATTACCACATACCTTATACCCACAAATATATAAAAGTCATGACTGTCATCATGTAAAACCGAGAGAAAGGCAGGCATGCATAAATTAATGTGGAGTCTGTCCTGTTTTCAACGTGCCTGAACCTGGCTCTTCATGCGACATTGTGTCGACTGAGAACGTCTTGGAATAAGCACCGTGTTGTAACAGACAGAAGCGGGTCGACGAAAGGTGAGTTGCAGCGACCTAATGATGGATAGAACTGATAATTGAGAGTGTGGCTGGACACTCAAGGTAATAAAGAGGTCTGTTAAATAGTCGGTCAGTATGCCACTTATGCAAAGCTAGAGTGCATTGCGAATCACCTGACAAATGAAACATATTTCACGATCCAGTTCATGACCGTCATGCACCCGACAGCAAACTGGATGGGTGCACCCTGCGCCCTCCAAGTAGCGGTAGTCAAGTACAAGGACGGCCATTCAGCGCTGGCATCAGTGGTAAGATTGGAAAAAGTGCGAGGAGGAATTACATACATGATCTCGGGTCTCTAAAAAGCTTAGAGAGCTGATGCTGACGACATTGATGGTGTCCACCACATGAAACATCTGTTCACGTGGATTCCGACATATTCGCAATTCAACTTGAAGTTGTACCACGGTGTAAAGGCTAAAGCAGCAGTGCACGTTTGCAGCTCCTGCCGGACCTGGACAAGGTGCATCAGAGGTGCTTTTCGTGTACACCCCATGAGGAATGCCAGCATCATTTCCCTGCCTTCTCTTCCTTCAGTAGATTACCTGTACAGGAATATTAATGAAATGTCGTGAATCTCTCACAAGGTTGACCGGCCTGGGATCAAATCAAGGGGAAACCGCAGTAAGAGTGCGCATTGTCCAATCTATCATTTGGTGACAAATCTTACCTGCAAGAAAAGATGGATGCAAGCACAGGTCTACATGGACTCTCAATCGAGAGGCGATTATAGTCAACCAATTTTGTTGTGAGATGGAGTGTAACAGGTTGGGTGAGCATAAATGTACTGTTCGCCTGTGACTCCGAGTCGGGAGCAAGCCATTGAAATGTGTCTGTGCACAGTGTCACTACTAGTAGGAAGATCCCAAATCGTCCAGGCGGACGTGAAATTGAGCACGAGCGAGTTGAGAAGAACAGCTATGACTCGGAAGCTGATGGGCCTGCATGGCAGACCGTGGGAAATCATCGACTTGGTCAATACTTAAGCTCTACAAGCTGGCCAGCAAATCTAGGATATGGTACTTGGTCGCCAGTCGCGGTGACGCGAACGCGTTCGAGATACCACTTTCAAACGTGCAAGCCCTGGGAACATCAAACGTTGATCTGAACCCTCAAACAACAACACGTCGTTTCCGAGCCAGACTCTCATGCGCTCAAGCTAGTCTGGCATACCTAAATGCTACGGCGAATCCACCAACATGATCCTTGCGTTATGCATGCATGCAGCTTCGTGCCCCTGGCAGAATTGCGATGACCAAAGTCGCGCATGCTGATATGCCTGTGTCAGGCCGATTGAATATGTGATGTGTCTTCTAGTTGATCTGAAATGAAGCTGTTGATGTCTGGTCCAGAATGTGCTACACTCAGATCGCATGAAAACGACGGTATTGTGGGCTGCGTGCTCTCTGCTACATCATCGGTCAGCTCGTCAAATCTTCGGGTAAACGATAACGTCAAACCATGGTTTCCGTCTGAAAAGTATCGCGATGTTCATTGAATGGCTGGATGATATCATGCCCTCTGATTTTTGGGTCAAATTTAAGGACTACGCTGGGGCCGCGACGCAAGGAACAGTGAAGGTAAGCCCGTTTGCGAGTTTACAACTATACTTGCGACTGAGACTGGATGGATCAAAAATTCAGGCCTAGGATGCCACGCGGCTTCACATCTGTTGCTTGTTTCTCCACCGCGCAACATTCGTTTGTGCTATCATAGCCGCCCGCTCGTGCTGGAGGTCGCTTGGTGTTGCCCCAAGCGGGTGGTGCTGTCAAAGCTCGCGGTGGTGGTTGAGTGTGCTGTGACCATGCTCCGCAAAAATATCATTGTTGCGATACTTTGGGCCTTGATGGAGGTGTGCCGCTGCACGCGCCTGTAATGTCATATCCTCTGGTGAAGGAGCGCCGGCACTCACTTTATCGTCCCACACGCGTCTAGGTCTACAAAGGATGGGTGAGGTGCAGTGGAAATTTTGCAATCTTGCGAGTTGATGCACGCATAGCGCTTCAAAGCAGCGGGTTGCGCATGACCTTAACAAAGGCTGCGTATGTTTTCTTGTGGTGGATTATCCACAAACGCTTGCCTTTTTGCGACATGTCCACAGGCGTTTGTCCACATCTTGTGAGGTTAAAAGCCGTCGTCTCTCTCTCCTTCCTCTCCCTATCTCTCCTCATCTTAACTTTGACACTTCATCTGGTCATCTTGACTTGACTTCACTCATTCCAATCATCGATATGTCTATGTAAGTCTGCTCACGCGTCGCCTCGGTACCTTCATATGCTGATGATGCCTCGCACAACAGTAATCAAATGTCATTGGATAGCGGGTCTATCCTTCCACACCAAACGATCACCAAGACTGTTCCGGAATCCTTTCAAGAGTTTGCCCATACCTACGATGCGGCCGCCATGGATGCTGCGTATGTATATATTCTCGCTCGAATCATAGACTCAGACTGACGGCCTTCGGTAGATGGGCTAAGCTTTGCGAGGAAGATGAACATATGATGGCGCATCAATCGTACGTGCCACCCCAACCGAGTGCCCACCATCGCTCATTTATCTCTCCAGGTCTTCTGCGACACCACAGCATGTACAGAATAATCAGCCGTCGTTTCCAACATTGAACCACTTCACCGCCCCGATCACTGGTCTTCCCCAGTTTCCTCAAATGGATCCGACCCAATACTATTATCCGCAGCCATCTCGAACGCTGGAAGGCCCCGCGTGGTCCCAGCCTGCACACGTTGGCGGTGCATCCGTGAACGGACCTGATTTTTCTCCGAATCACTATCCAACCATAGTCGACTTAGAACTTTGGGCAGCGGGGGATCCTCGCGCGTATGGCCCCCAACCATCTACTCCCTCAGGAATGGATCATACTGGCTACGCTACTGCCGCCAACACATTCCTGCCGCCAGCGCCAGACTACGGGTCGATGGATCTGACTGATGACAGCAACATGGAGGAGTCATCCCCTGCTTCCAACGAGACGGCGTGTGCCCCGGGTTCGGATCGCGTGCTGCGCCCGCGTAAACCTCGCCCTGTCGTTGAACCTTTGTCTCGCGTGCTACGCCAGCATAAACCTCGCCCTACCATTCAATCCGAGGATGTTAGTTCGCGTTCGTCTCGCGTGCTGGGCAAGCGTAAAACATGCCATACCGCTGATTCCGAGGACAATCGTTCTGGTTCGGCTCCCGTGCCAGAAGAGCGTCGAACTTTCCCAATTGTCGAATCTAGCAGCTCGACTTCGTCTCTCCCGCCATACAAGCGCATATGCTTCGACAAAGACGACGACGACGACGACAAAATCAAGAAGGGAAAGTTTGGTGCTTATGGACTAGCGAACGCCAGCGCTGTAATCATGAGCATGCCCATTGACGACCCGAAGCCGGTGGACATCCGAAACCGCAGGACTCATGATGCCCACGGTGATCCTCTTAGAACGAGGAGATTTGGGGTGATGGAACTAGATGATTCCTGCATCAAACGGCCCGTCACTATTGGGAATGGACTGCCTACCGGCATGACTTGCGTCCAAGAATGCAGTTGGGGGGACCAGCCCTGCGGGCTGTTTGTAGAAACAAACAAGGAGCGCATCACGCATCACCTGTTTCATTGGCACGGCGTCAAAGGCAAGACACTCTGCAAATTCGAGGACTGCCCGAAAGCAGCGATGAAAAGTCTGGGCCGACACGTCGAGACTGTCCACTACACTACGGCGCTCGAATGCGCCTATTGCGGCGAGCAAAGTTCGAGGACCGATGCTTTGAGACGGCACCTCTTGACATGCAAGGTCTATATTGCTAGCAAGGCCAGCGCAAAGAAGGCAGGTCGCAAGTTCAGCCCCAAAGATGCGAGAAAGTTAGTGTACGGATATATCGTTCCTGCCCGCGATGCAACGTGATCCAATATACGGGCTGTACGTTCCCTTCGGCCTGCATCCGTGACTGCTGCTAACTTCCTGTTGCCATGCTCTAGTAAGACTATTTTCTTCAAATCTTCACCAATCTCTACCGGATTGCCACGCTCGTTTCATTCCATCGCTATTCGACCAAATGATTTCACATCATCAACACTCGTTTTATTTTCATTCTATCGATACATAACCAAATCATCACGCTCCTTGCAGGACGATCGTTCCCTCTTCTCATTCTTTATCGCATCTCATTATCTCACTCGGTATGCATTCTACAAGCGGCTTGTTGGAAGGACGTTGGACGATGGAGCTTGGAGCTTGGAGCTTGGAGCTTGGAGCTTGGAGCTTGGAGCTTGGAGCTTTGCATTGTACTTGTTGGAAGGAAGTTGGCAGAAGGAGATAGGAAGTTTATATTGTGCCTGTCATGTATGATCATTGATCAATCCAGAATAAATGGCGATTGTGATGCATTTGTGTCTTTCCTGACACCGCCCGTAGTGTGACAGCTTTCATCCATCCGTATCGAACGTCGACATGGCAGCATGAAAGACTCTTGGATACAATCAGGGCGCGTAGCCGGAAGGTGCTTGCTTCGCACACAGGACATTCAGATCGATCCTCGACATCGATCGAATGGCCTCGGAACTCGGTCACTGCTTCGAACACCAACTGAGATGGTTTATAGGTAGGTAATTACCATTGACCGCTATGACTACGTTTCTATCTTATGCTCCACACAGAGCCCCTCTGGTTCTTTTCAATGTGTGCACAAACCTGCGACCATTCTTGGCATACACAGGAAACGAGATCGTAAGGGTATGATGAAGGGAACTTGAAGGCTTCGACGCGCCCATGCAGTTGATGATATCACTAATGGAACTCGACGAATGCACGGCTCGAGCGGAGACGGAAAGGATACTGACCCGAAACATCAACTACCCAGAACACCTGATGAGCATTGCAACCTCCGACGCCGACAAGCAAGGTGAAGATCGAATTCGCAGCATCCTATCACACACCATGGTTCTCCTGTGCTGTTAACGTAATCCTGCTCTTGGGCGGTATGCGTTGGTCTTTCTTGCAAAGCAACACAAATCCCTTGTGCCCCTGCTATGCCCTATCGTTGGCGTTCGTGTCACTCGTACGTCGCATAACTGCAGCCGCTCATCCCAGGGGTTATGCCGATTCATTTCAAAAGTAGGTCAATGATCCCAAAGGCTCCACTTTGGATAGAAGACGATGAATGACTCACGTCTTCAAGTCGACAAAGAGCAACATCGACAGAACGTCGGGAGCTTCTCATGGTGAATAAGCTGAAATTCCAACGCCGGGACTGAAGCGGCATTTATCGGGACATATTTGCAGGTTGATGTGGGTCTCGATGATGTGCTCTGGTGTCAAGCCCCCTGCTGGGTTCTGGCGCGTGTTTTGCCGCGATGTGGTCAGAGTGTAGTGCTCCACGAAGTAAGATCGAAACATGCCATTCGCATACAGGAACAACAAATTCTCCAGGTTCATCTACGCTTCGGCATGAGTTCGTGACTCCCAGAATATTTTCATTTCTCACCAAGCCGTACTCTTGACAAGGGTCGGTACTATAAAACTATGTAGTATAGGCTGTCGTCTTTATATCGTGTTTTACCATCCGACACCTAAAAGCTAAGCCACAGAGGAGGGCGGGTTTCATGTGTACCTGCTTCTTATGAAGTCGGTCGGTAGTATCTAATAATGACTCACTTTTCTAGAGAGGATCTTGGCGGTGCTGTGCGCCATAGGGTGGTAAATACATTGTATGTCCCAAGGGCAGAACACGCGCTGGTGAGGGTGCCGACGCTGGTTGTCCATTTGCGACGTGCATGCCTCGGTATTAATTTATGGCATAGGCGGCGTTGCGTCCTGAATACCTGTGCTAGTAACCTTTGCCCATAGCAGCCGTGATTTAGATCGAATTCCGCTGAGACAGCTTTGCGTGCAAAGAAATGATGTACAATGTGAGTGGGGATATCGGTGATGGTAGGTGATGATGGTGTGACCTGCTAGATGGTCTGTCTCGTATGCTTTACTGTACAGCAATGTTCCACAAGGACAGCACTATTTAGAGAGTAGGCAGTGCGTTCTTGATTTTTAACCACAAAGCGCACACAGAACAGTATCGTTTAAAGAAGCAGTGATACGCTCCTGCAGACCCACGCACGTTCTGGGCCCTGGTACAGACACGACTGTTGCCGCTCGAGAGTCAAGATTAGGGATGGTGGAGGTCACGGTGGGAGGCCAGATAAGGTTTAGATGAGAAATTTTGCACGCTGCGGTCGTAGGCGCGCCTTGATGCGTGTTTAATCACATGTTGGAGGCAGTGCTCAGTTAGTTTCGTCAATTAAAACACCTGGGGACTCTTGCTTTGTATGACTTGCATTACTTTTCGTTTTGTAGACCAAGAAGCGGTTGCGTGCTCTTGCTAGCACGAGCCTGAGCAATGCTGGTGCTTGTTCATATAGAAAAGTTAATCTGAATTTAAATCACGATTAGTACTAGTGGGCACTGGGCAGAGCGTTTAAACTATGAGAAAACCCGCCCGATCTAGCATCACGCTCCTAACATTGGATATTTGAATGCAAGTGTTCAATGTTTCATTACAGATGACGGTCGGTTTCGCGTTGCCAGAAAACGCCGCTCATGAATGTATAAGAAATGAAAAATGCATGTCTGCTTGATACAAGTTAGCACGTTAAAAATTGAAGGAACGTTGGCAGGTAGGTTCGTGCGCAGAGGTTGGCCGAATTAGGTAATTGTTACATAAGCGTTGAGTGGGATGTGGAAGGCGGCTAAGGGATTGACGATAATT
Source organism: Suillus occidentalis (assembly GCA_016628085.1). NCBI lineage: Eukaryota > Fungi > Basidiomycota > Agaricomycetes > Boletales > Suillaceae > Suillus > Suillus occidentalis. The sequence continues at coordinate 70,302 of JABBWB010000079.1, forward strand.
TACTCGACCGCCGTTTGCAGCGATGGCCCCAGCTCAACCTTTCTCCACTCCCCATGTGAACCCGCCATATCCTTCTCTCTACCTATATCCTTTAAACGACACTTTCATTCCAAAACACATTTCCCTCCACAGTGGCCAGCGCGTGAAGATTGGGCGCCAGACAAACACAAAGACAATCCCAGGAGAGAGAAACGGTTATTTTGACTCAAAAGTACTAAGCAGACAACATGCAGAGATTTGGGAGGACAATGGAAAGGTGCGTCTTATTCTCTATTTGTCGAGGGAAAGACTGACGGACGTGTCGAAAGATATACATCAAAGACGTGAAAAGTTCTAATGGCACTTTCATCAACGGCGAGCGACTCAGTCCAGAAGGAGTCGAGTCCGAGCCATTTGAGCTCAAAAACGATGATATCGTGGTATGTTTCCCTCAACTTTTACCCGTCTGACCCACCCAACCCCTTCGCAGGAATTCGGTATCGACATCATTGGTGAAGATAACAAGACCACAATTCACCATAAAGTCGCCGCCCGCGTCATGTGCGTGTTCACAGACGAAGATGCGCACCTTGCTGCCCGCGTAGAGGCCATCCCATCATCCGCCTCTCTTCCTCCCAATATCCCCTCTGTCCTTCCTCCCGCCACTTCATCCTCTGGAAGTAGTAATAACTTTAGTTTCGCACATCCACAGCGCCGCCCTGCTCTCCAGAGCCAGCTCGGTGGTATGGGCGGCAGTATGCGGCCACCCGGCAAAAATGGCCTATCCTTTGACCACATACTAAGTAGGCTCCAGGGCGAACTCCAGAAGAGTCGCGAGACCGGCGCAGAATTGCACTCCCTGAGCACTACAATGAATGATATTCACGACACGCTCGGGGGCTCCGTGGTCCGTCTTCTGTACTATCTGCATTTCTGCATACTGACTATCTCCATTCTCACAGCCCCAGAACCTACCGCACTTCCCTCAATCACTCCCTCCCGTGCGTTCACAACAAACCTCGACAACCTCTGCACCCGCACCCGCATCTGCCGCGCCCGCAATTCCAGAACCCCCTGCGCCTCCCCCGGAGCACCCTGCCCTGTCCGAGCTGCGTACAGAGTTACACGAGACCCAAGCCAGCCTTGCAAGCCATGTCGACAAGGTCCGCGCGCTCGAGGATATGCTTGCAGAGCATGAGGCCATCAAGGCCGAGGTTGCAGCTCTCCGCGATCTTATCCACGCTTCCTCCGCACGTTCCCAGCACGACAATGGCATGAGCGTAGACCTAGAGCGCGGTCGCCGTGGACAGGACGACGAAGACGCATCTAGCATTCGTACAATTACCCCGCATGAGCTGGAGCGCGTCGAGGAAGAGGATGAGAGCGAAGAACAGGATGAGAGCGAGGAGGATCGGGAGCGTGCGCAGAGGAGGGAGGAACTGGGTAGGCCACGGACGCCAGAGCCATCGGGAATGGGAATGGACGAGGACGAGATTGTGCATGCCCGTGCATCAGACTCTGAACCTTCGACGTCACGACCACGACCACGATCTCCTTCGCCACAGCCATCGCACCCTGCACTAGACGAGCTCTCAGCACGGCTAGTAGCTCTTAGCGGACGCATAGATAATGCTGTGGAAGTCAACCATTCCCTAGCGGCGCAACACGCTGCCGCTCAGGGCACGATCACTGTGTTGCAGGACAAGATCACTGCGCTGGAGACGTTGGTTGCAGACCGGCAGCTCGAGACGCAGATTGCTGCTGCTGTGGAGGCTCAAATCGCCAAGGCCGTAGAAAGCGCTGTAGAGGCCCAGCTTCGCGCACAAAAACAACAACAACCAGATCCTGCAGAAGGGTTGACTGCGCTGATGGCAGAGTGGAAGAAGGGCGTAGAAGGGCAATGGAGCGCAGTACAAGAAGAATGGGGCGCAGAACGCGAACGGCTACGCCGGGCCTTCGAGGGGCTAGAAAATGGACTAGACGCACGGGTATCGACTGTTGTTGCCTCCCACGTGCAAGCGCAAACGCATGTAAGGCTGCAAAACGGTGATCTCAAGCTACATACCACGACCGGGACTAATCCTCTAGGTGGAGGATTGGTAACGCCTCCAAGTCCTGTGAGCGTCGCTTCTAATCCTGGCCGGGGGAAAAGCGCGAAGACGAAGGCGTTCAAGATCTCCATCTGTGTCTTCCATCGAGTTGGATGATGATGCGCACAAGAACGGAAATGGGATCGTAGACGGGAACGATGCAGGTCGATCACGATCTCCTTCGCCTGAGCCGTCGATTGCGGGCAGCGAGCCTGAAGTAGAGGGCGAGTTGGAGAAGCACAAGGGCGTACAACCGCTCACCCCAGAATCATCTGTCACCGATGCCGGAGGTACGGATACTGTGGGGCAGAAACCTCAACTACAGATGCAAACACAAACGGAGGCGACCCAGCGGGTGAGTATTTTCGTTTTCCACGCGCATACCACTGTTGCTAATACCTCCCCAGCTGCATTCGGCATCGACAACGATAACAGCTGCCGTTGGCGTCCTCGTCTTGAGCGTCGCGGCCGCTGCCGTGCTATATCGCATGAAACCAGAATAGGCAAGTATTGAGGGGGGGTGTGGAGTGCGTATTTCTTAATTCCCGCTCCCGTTTCCCTATGTGCTATTTGCAATGGAAAAAACGTATCGAGTATCCGGTATTCCGGCGTGGAATGTGCATGCATCGGACGGTTCGGGTCTGTCTATCTGTCTGCCTCTGTCTGCCCCTCGCTCTCTTCGACGCATTTTCAACTTTATACTTCCATATCCTTCGCTATGGCATATCACCCCAACCCAACCCATACCACCCGTTCATGCACGCATCCACACATCGCATCGCATTACAATTATTTTATCCTCTTTTCTTCTTTCCCCCTTTTTCTGTCACGCTTGTGTTGAATTGTTGATCTGTCTTTCTTGTCATTGTTTATGCGTTCTTTTTACTTGAAGTATATACGTATTTTATGCATGTCTGCCTTTCTATGTGCTCTCGGTTTTAATGACAGTCATGACCTTTTTTATTTGGGGGCATGAGGTATGCGGTAATTGGAGGTAAGTTTTACTGCTTCGCGCGGTGTCGGACGGATAGGTCGCGTCGCTGCGGCAGAGAAGGAAACTGGCTCAATTCTCCGCAGAAGTAGCACATCATTGCAGATTACTATTCAATGCGTCCGTAGCGTCGTGTCTCAAGACCACTGCGATCTATCAATCTGCCGCTTAACTTAATTGTCGCCACTCCGAACATGATCTCACATGAAGACTGAAACATTGAACAATCAACAGAAGCACTAATTGAACTCAAGACATTAGAAAAATACCGTGATGCTGACAATATATATCCAAGCAAGAAGTCCTCGGACACTGGGCACGCACCGGAATCAACCTAGATCGAAATACCTGAAATCGCACAATCAGCGTCAATCATACGCAAGAGAAAGTAGTGACTCTGACATCTACTACCGCTGATCCGTACAATTTTTCTTGTGGGCGTGGAGGTTGTGTACGCGCGTGAATGATCTCTGGCAGGTGTCGCAAAGATATGAGCACTTGCGATGTGCTTGCACATGTCTCGCGAGGTTCTCCTTAGTATAGTGTCCTGTCGCAGTAATCCCAGGAACAATCCACAACCTATGTGACCCGCACCCTGAATCCCGTGAAATTCACGGAGGTGATGAGAAATCTGGTGGCCGAGAATTATGTAGTTGCAGTGCCCCCACAGACACTGGAATGCATCATCAAAAGACTGGCACCGTCATCAAAGTCGGGCAAGCAATTCAAAATGCAACATGATCACACACTGAAAATTCCTGGGAGCAAGACACCGATAAGTATCTAGCTTAAGATTACAATTTTGTGTCGACATACAGTTTGCTGGACGAGAAAGTTGCGAATAAGGTCCGTTCCTGCATCAGTGGTGTGATCGGAATCAATGCTAGATGATCGAGTCATAGTACGCCGCTTTCTACGGGAAGATACACGGGAAATCTGGAACCGCCGTCCACACTGTCGGCTGCCAGTTGTTAGTCGCAGTAGGGAGCCGGCAGAAGACAAGCATTCTCACCAGTCAATTGAGCAACTAGCGTGCCGTTCAAATAAATACATGATAGACCCGAGGCCTTGGGTGTTCACAGCGCCGCAAGGACATTTGTAGGAAACTCCAAAGGATGGTATCATCTGTTGTTGAACGATGATCCTCATTACAACCTTCGTGCCCGCTTCAAGTCTTGACCATTCATTACTTGTAAGTCGAGTTACTTGTGTGCCTTCGTCAATGCACAAATCGTACTGTCCGCTCTGCATAAATCGTCTTTGAATCCGAGCTTCAGTCGAGTTACATTTAAACAGAACTTCGAGCATCTCATTGAATTGCTAAAGATAATATGATGAGTATGTTTCCTGGGGCGTATTTTCACTGGCAGAACGTACCTCAAATGAGGTGCAGAAGTCCACCGATATTGGATGTTGGTGACCTGTTGCGTCTATTAGTGTCACACAGCCACGAGTAGCAGTTCCGATCAATTGCGTCGCACTTGGTCCCACAGAATACTGTCCACGGGTGACCAGGTTTTCAATCGTCATCAAGAAGTTCTGACGATCCGCCTGCTCCCGCCGCAGAATTTCCAGCACTTCGCATATGTCACGTTGACTTTGCATCTGGGATGACCACTAACAAAACAGAATAGTAAGTGGATGCAAACATCTATTAGAGAATAGAACGCAACCAGATACTCTGCCAGATAGCGGTCAATTTCAACAAAACATCCAGCGATAGCTTGTGTGACGGGTACGGCTGCAAGACAACGCTCACGCAACGTTGTCACTCGGACTGAGGTGTCTCATAGCACCCTGAATACGACTCGATGTTAGGTGAACCCAAGCATATACCGATAACGCGAATACCCAACAAAGGAATCTCTTCGGAATTGCTCAACAGGATCCGAGGCAGGCGAGGCATTGCACAATTCGTGGCTCAGTCGATCGAGTCGTAATACAAGGCTGTTGAGATCCGCCTTATTCTGGTTGTGTCTCTGTAGCGAACTTCGAAATTAAGAAACGGGCTCGCAATCATACAAGCTCTCACATCTATAGCCTGAAGGCTTGTCAATAATCCGCCAATAGCCGCTTGCATCGGAGCACCAACAAGTGGGATTACACTTGCAACAGCTTGCACCATGGGCAATGCTAGCTGAGCCATGTCGGAAGCTTCGCGGGCAAGGGATACACTTCCGGAGTATCTAGCGGAAGAAACAGAAACATTGGTGGAGGAATCAAGACCCGGTTTTCCGTTCGCAGAGTGTACTGGCGATGAGTTCGAAGGGAGAGTTGGTGAAGGAAAGAAAAAAGCACTAGGGATTTGTGCATGGATGGGGTCATCGCCGCCGTGTTGATCAGTGGTGCTTGTCGAGCTGTGTTGTCTGCGTCTGTTCTTTTTTGGACGCCTCCAACGAACTGCGAAGACCTTGCCAAAATCCTTGAAAAAATCATTGGTATAATCCTGAACCCGGGGCCGCGGCGGAGGGGACATGTCCAGATGGGTCAGAGGATGCTAGAAGGTTAAAGGGAAGTATACGACAGGTAAGACGGTAACAAGGTTTGGGTAGCTGTACTCCAAAACACAGCATTGATGCATATTGATGCACAAGCCTCGTGTACTACCCAACATGACTTCTAAAGATATCGATCAGCCAATTTGCAGTGATGTCTAATAACGTGAACCTTGATTCAGAATAAAGCTCGAGCTTGAAATATTGTTGATCTGTGTTTGATCTGTGTTTATGCTTACTTGAACGTAGCATGCCATACATTACCGCCTCACAAGCGCGTGTTCTGCCCATGGGATATGCAATGGATCTATCACTCTATGGCGCATAGCATCACCAAATTCCTCTCTAGATAAGTAAGATACTTACCGACCGACTTCATAAGAAGCAGGTACACATGAACTTCCCTCCCCCCTCTGTGGCTTAGCCTTCAGGTGTCGGATGGTAAAACACGATATAAAGATGACAACCTGTACATGGTTTCATAACACCAACCCTTTACGGCTTGGTGAGAAATGAAAATATTCTGGGAGTCACGAACTCATGCCGAAGCGTAGATGAACCTGGAGAATTTGTTGTTCCTGTATGCGAATGGCATGTTTCGATCTTACTTCGTGGAGCACTACACTCTGACCACATCGCGGCAAAACACGCGCCAGAACCCAGCAGGGGGCTTGACACCAGAGCACATCATCGAGACCCACATCAACCTGCAAATATGTCCCGATAAATGCCGCTTCAGTCCCGGCGTTGGAATTTCAGCTTATTCACCATGAGAAGCTCCCGACGTTCTGTCGATGTTGCTCTTTGTCGACTTGAAGACGTGAGTCATTCATCGTCTTCTATCCAAAGTGGAGCCTTTGGGATCATTGACCTACTTTTGAAATGAATCGGCATAACCCCTGGGATGAGCGGCTGCAGTTATGCGACGTACGAGTGACACGAACGCCAACGATAGGGCATAGCAGGGGCACAAGGGATTTGTGTTGCTTTGCAAGAAAGACCAACGCATACCGCCCAAGAGCAGGATTACGTTAACAGCACAGGAGAACCATGGTGTGTGATAGGATGCTGCGAATTCGATCTTCACCTTGCTTGTCGGCGTCGGAGGTTGCAATGCTCATCAGGTGTTCTGGGTAGTTGATGTTTCGGGTCAGTATCCTTTCCGTCTCCGCTCGAGCCGTGCATTCGTCGAGTTCCATTAGTGATATCATCAACTGCATGGGCGCGTCGAAGCCTTCAAGTTCCCTTCATCATACCCTTACGATCTCGTTTCCTGTGTATGCCAAGAATGGTCGCAGGTTTGTGCACACATTGAAAAGAACCAGAGGGGCTCTGTGTGGAGCATAAGATAGAAACGTAGTCATAGCGGTCAATGGTAATTACCTACCTATAAACCATCTCAGTTGGTGTTCGAAGCAGTGACCGAGTTCCGAGGCCATTCGATCGATGTCGAGGATCGATCTGAATGTCCTGTGTGCGAAGCAAGCACCTTCCGGCTACGCGCCCTGATTGTATCCAAGAGTCTTTCATGCTGCCATGTCGACGTTCGATACGGATGGATGAAAGCTGTCACACTACGGGCGGTGTCAGGAAAGACACAAATGCATCACAATCGCCATTTATTCTGGATTGATCAATGATCATACATGACAGGCACAATATAAACTTCCTATCTCCTTCTGCCAACTTCCTTCCAACAAGTACAATGCAAAGCTCCAAGCTCCAAGCTCCAAGCTCCAAGCTCCAAGCTCCAAGCTCCAAGCTCCATCGTCCAACGTCCTTCCAACAAGCCGCTTGTAGAATGCATACCGAGTGAGATAATGAGATGCGATAAAGAATGAGAAGAGGGAACGATCGTCCTGCAAGGAGCGTGATGATTTGGTTATGTATCGATAGAATGAAAATAAAACGAGTGTTGATGATGTGAAATCATTTGGTCGAATAGCGATGGAATGAAACGAGCGTGGCAATCCGGTAGAGATTGGTGAAGATTTGAAGAAAATAGTCTTACTAGAGCATGGCAACAGGAAGTTAGCAGCAGTCACGGATGCAGGCCGAAGGGAACGTACAGCCCGTATATTGGATCACGTTGCATCGCGGGCAGGAACGATATATCCGTACACTAACTTTCTCGCATCTTTGGGGCTGAACTTGCGACCTGCCTTCTTTGCGCTGGCCTTGCTAGCAATATAGACCTTGCATGTCAAGAGGTGCCGTCTCAAAGCATCGGTCCTCGAACTTTGCTCGCCGCAATAGGCGCATTCGAGCGCCGTAGTGTAGTGGACAGTCTCGACGTGTCGGCCCAGACTTTTCATCGCTGCTTTCGGGCAGTCCTCGAATTTGCAGAGTGTCTTGCCTTTGACGCCGTGCCAATGAAACAGGTGATGCGTGATGCGCTCCTTGTTTGTTTCTACAAACAGCCCGCAGGGCTGGTCCCCCCAACTGCATTCTTGGACGCAAGTCATGCCGGTAGGCAGTCCATTCCCAATAGTGACGGGCCGTTTGATGCAGGAATCATCTAGTTCCATCACCCCAAATCTCCTCGTTCTAAGAGGATCACCGTGGGCATCATGAGTCCTGCGGTTTCGGATGTCCACCGGCTTCGGGTCGTCAATGGGCATGCTCATGATTACAGCGCTGGCGTTCGCTAGTCCATAAGCACCAAACTTTCCCTTCTTGATTTTGTCGTCGTCGTCGTCGTCTTTGTCGAAGCATATGCGCTTGTATGGCGGGAGAGACGAAGTCGAGCTGCTAGATTCGACAATTGGGAAAGTTCGACGCTCTTCTGGCACGGGAGCCGAACCAGAACGATTGTCCTCGGAATCAGCGGTATGGCATGTTTTACGCTTGCCCAGCACGCGAGACGAACGCGAACTAACATCCTCGGATTGAATGGTAGGGCGAGGTTTATGCTGGCGTAGCACGCGAGACAAAGGTTCAACGACAGGGCGAGGTTTACGCGGGCGCAGCACGCGATCCGAACCCGGGGCACACGCCGTCTCGTTGGAAGCAGGGGATGACTCCTCCATGTTGCTGTCATCAGTCAGATCCATCGACCCGTAGTCTGGCGCTGGCGGCAGGAATGTGTTGGCGGCAGTAGCGTAGCCAGTATGATCCATTCCTGAGGGAGTAGATGGTTGGGGGCCATACGCGCGAGGATCCCCCGCTGCCCAAAGTTCTAAGTCGACTATGGTTGGATAGTGATTCGGAGAAAAATCAGGTCCGTTCACGGATGCACCGCCAACGTGTGCAGGCTGGGACCACGCGGGGCCTTCCAGCGTTCGAGATGGCTGCGGATAATAGTATTGGGTCGGATCCATTTGAGGAAACTGGGGAAGACCAGTGATCGGGGCGGTGAAGTGGTTCAATGTTGGAAACGACGGCTGATTATTCTGTACATGCTGTGGTGTCGCAGAAGACCTGGAGAGATAAATGAGCGATGGTGGGCACTCGGTTGGGGTGGCACGTACGATTGATGCGCCATCATATGTTCATCTTCCTCGCAAAGCTTAGCCCATCTACCGAAGGCCGTCAGTCTGAGTCTATGATTCGAGCGAGAATATATACATACGCAGCATCCATGGCGGCCGCATCGTAGGTATGGGCAAACTCTTGAAAGGATTCCGGAACAGTCTTGGTGATCGTTTGGTGTGGAAGGATAGACCCGCTATCCAATGACATTTGATTACTGTTGTGCGAGGCATCATCAGCATATGAAGGTACCGAGGCGACGCGTGAGCAGACTTACATAGACATATCGATGATTGGAATGAGTGAAGTCAAGTCAAGATGACCAGATGAAGTGTCAAAGTTAAGATGAGGAGAGATAGGGAGAGGAAGGAGAGAGAGACGACGGCTTTTAACCTCACAAGATGTGGACAAACGCCTGTGGACATGTCGCAAAAAGGCAAGCGTTTGTGGATAATCCACCACAAGAAAACATACGCAGCCTTTGTTAAGGTCATGCGCAACCCGCTGCTTTGAAGCGCTATGCGTGCATCAACTCGCAAGATTGCAAAATTTCCACTGCACCTCACCCATCCTTTGTAGACCTAGACGCGTGTGGGACGATAAAGTGAGTGCCGGCGCTCCTTCACCAGAGGATATGACATTACAGGCGCGTGCAGCGGCACACCTCCATCAAGGCCCAAAGTATCGCAACAATGATATTTTTGCGGAGCATGGTCACAGCACACTCAACCACCACCGCGAGCTTTGACAGCACCACCCGCTTGGGGCAACACCAAGCGACCTCCAGCACGAGCGGGCGGCTATGATAGCACAAACGAATGTTGCACGGCGGAGAAACAAACGCCAGATGTGAAGCCGCGTGGCATCCTAGGTCTGAATTCTTTGATCCATCCAGTCTCAATCGCATGTTCAAATGTAAACTCGCAAACGGGCTTACCCTGCGTCGCAACCCCAGTGTAGTCCTTACATTTGACCCAAAAATTAGGGGGCGTGGTGTCATCCAGCCATTCAATGAACATCAATGGATATCGCGATACTTTCAGACGGAAACCATGGTTTGACATTATCGTTAACGCGCAGATTTGACGAGCTGACCGATGATGTAGCAGAGAGCCCGCAGCCCGCAATACCGTCGTTTTCATGCGATCTGAGGGTAGCACATTCTGGACCAGACGTCAACAGTTTCATTTTAAATCAACTAGAAGACACATCACATATTCAATCGGCCTGACACAGGCATATCAGCATGCGCGACTTTGGTCATCGCAATTCTGCCAGAGGCACGAAGCTGCATGCACGCATAACGCAAGGATCATGTTAGTGGATTCGCCGTAGCGATTAGTTGCCCCAGACTAACCTGAGCGCATGAGAGAGTCTGGCTCGGAAGCGACGTGTTGTTTGAGGGTTCAGATCAACCTTATGTTCCCAGAGCTTACACGTTTGAAAGTGGTATCTCGAATGCGTTCGGGTCACCGCGACTGGCGACCAAGTATGATATCCTAGATTTGCTGGCCAGCATGCAGAGCTTAAGCTTGAACGTATCGTCGTCGACCAAGTCAATGAATTCCCACGGTCTTCTCAACTCGTTCGTGCTCTACGGTTGGCTTCATTCTTTTGGTCATTGGTATGTGACATCAGTCTTCGTTCCGAAGCATACAATTCACTTAGTCGCCTTGTTCATGTCTAACGACCTATGTGTAGAACGCAATATTGGTAATGCCGTCAAAGCTCTTCAAGACTCACTTGCCCTAAAATACGATGCTGAGATGGTAGTGCCTAGTCAACAACCGAGTCACTGCCATTTGAATTCCAAGCAGGAAGATGTATTGGTATAGCTTGAGTTTTGGTGTTAGGTACGTGTACCATCGCACTTTTGTTATGTTGCTTTCCTAAACATGTTGAGCGAGTCGAGTCGCTATGCCGCGCCCGCCACCACCACTGCACCATCTGTGTATTCCCGCCCTACATTAGAACTTCAGGTGCGGCACTCCTAGCAGACCTCACCACTAACCAACTCTTTGTCTATCTCACACATGCTTCTTCTCAGTTGCCCTTCAAACTAATCACCGAATACGCCTCTTCCGGACTCGGTCTCTACACTATGCTCCTCGCCTCACTTTGATATTACATGCGCACACACACACTGTACGCATTTTCTTTTTTATGAATTGCGTGTGCGTTTTACGTTGGACCGAATGTAGACCAAACGTCTTGAACGTGTTCAAACATGTTCGGTCCACCGTTCAGAAAATCGCTGCACCGAACTCAACGTCCGGTACAGTGGTCCAACTCCAATGCTTATGCACGTAGAGAACAAGCGTTGTAAAGGTGTTGAGATCTAGATCTAGGTATGCATTATGCATCTCAGCACTCCAGGCCTATACGCGAATTCGGAAATTCATCAACAATCAATATCAAAAGCATTTATGATTCATTTCGAGTGTGCCCCATTCGCAACGTCGGCGTCAATGTCGCGTCACGGCCACGTCATTTTCACTTGGCCCATCAGATATGGAGCTCCGTATCTCAATTGCCCGTTGCTGCCCGTAGTACTTAAGCGCCTACTGATTGGTGATGGTCGTATCACAAGCCACGGTAAGGACATGCGGTTTGCTTTCAAGGACTCCTACTTCGCATGGCCCCTGATGGGCTCAGCGGCATGTGTCTCGGTTCTGATACCAGTGTCCCTCTATTTCCTGCAAGTTTATCGTCAAAGAAAACGCGTGACACGCATACGAGGACCTCAGAGCCCAAGCTGGTTGTTTGGCTTCGCCAACACAGTGAATTCCGCGGCTATCATCACTGATCTGTACGAACATTGGGCCATAGAGTACGGACCAGTGTACAAGGTGCCTCACGTCTTGGGACTTTCTAGAGTCATACTATGGGACCCGAAGGCGATCTCTCATTTCTTTGCAAGAGACACGTGGTTATATAACCAGACTCCGTTCAACAAGGCCGCCGTTCGAACGATAGTACGTCCTTTTGCCTCCTTGTGCAGCTATGCAATGATGGCATGCTTCTTCGGCTGACAGGTTGGAAGAGGAGTGTTGTGGGCTGATGGCGAAAATCACAAAAGGTTGGAAGTTATGACATTCAAGTCGTGTTGGACTAAATCCAAATCATTGTCTCATTCATCAGGCAGCGCAAGGCTCTCAACCCTGCCTTTAGCTCAGCTGCTATTCGCAGTTTGATGTCTGTCATTCACGATACCGCTCACAAGGTCAGTCACTAATCGTTCGCCCTGCTTCACACTCAAAATTTATTATAGGCAATGATCGCTTGGGACGATGAGATAGGACTGAATCAAGGAACTAATTGCGCTGTAATTGATGCTCAACAATGGTATTTGTTCGCCTGATAAGTTTCCAATTTCGCGAACTCAGACATGTCATGCAGGATGAATCATATCTCGTATGTAATTCCCTTCCTCTCCACCAGGTTGCTGTCTCATGCAATACTTGCCACTTAGGCTCGACAGTGTGGGCATAGCCGCTTTGTCCCATGACTTCGGCGCACTCCGTGGGCACGTCTCCGACGTCGTGCATGTCCTGAATGCTTTTAGTTCATCTAGCAACGTTTCCTACAACTTGGTTACCCTAGCACAAAACTTTCCTTCCATCCTAAAGCTACCATTGCCTCGCATACAGTTCGCCCAGAAGCTCAACACGATCGTTGGAGAGATATGCCAGGAGATGCTATCACGGATGCGTAGGGAAAAAGAGAGTGGCGGCATCGAGCAAGGGGATAGATCATGTTTGAGTTTGCTCTGTGAGTCCTGCTATTCTAATTCAAATTGTAAATACTAAAATTGTGTAGTGAAAGCGGAGGAATCTGCTGAGAGCGTAGGACTGACTTCACAAGAAGTATTAGACGAGGTATACACATCACGGAACTCTCCTAAACGATGTGACACTGATTTCCATCACCGCAAGGCAAAGCTTCTACTTCTCGCCGGCTTTGAGACTACTGCAGGTAACAAGCATTCATCTAGCAAAAGAACGAGATATTCACCATTGCTCGCATTTTATCAGTCAGTATGACAGTAAGTTTTGAACAGTCCACTGCTTTCACTGTTTTTTCAACTTTACAGTGGGCTTATATAGAACTTGCGCGGAATCAAGACGTACAGACGAAACTTCGCGACGAGTGTCTAGAGTTCGGCCCCAACCCCTCATATGACAACCTTACAAATAAGCTTCCCTACCTGGATGCTGTAGTGAATGAAGTTCTCCGCCTCCACGCAGCAGCCAAAGAAATTGAGCGATCGGTGCGTATCCGACAGAAATTCAATCTCAGCCACTCGAGCTGACTATCATTGACAGGCTATGCACGAAGACGTGATCCCGCTCAGCGAGCCCTTACGTACTGCTGATGGTCGCTTCACCGAGAGCGTATGCATCCCAAAGGGGACCGTCGTCGTCGTCCCACTCGCCGCACTCAATTGCTCTGTTAGCATGTGGGGCCCTGACGCAAAGACGTTTAAACCTTCGCGCTGGCTCGAAGAAGACAACGGAACGCAAGGAGCCAAAGAAACCCTGCAGGGCTACCGTCACCTAATGACATTTGGCGATGGGGCGCGGATGTGCCTAGGGAGGCTAGTTTGCGTTGGCGGAGTTCAAGGTACGCAACTGCGCACCGAGTATTAAATCCGGACCGTTTTGACCGAGTTTGGATGCGTCCCAGGCTGTGCTATTCGTCCTTGTGCGAAACTTTGTGTTTGAGATGGCGGATGGCCCTGGAGTGCAGATTGTGGAGAGTTTGGGGACTGTACCGAGACCGAGGGTGGTGGGGAGTGCTGAGGCTGGGAATGTGCCTCTACGGGTACGCCGCTATGAAGGTTGACTTGTTGACTTGCGGTTTGCAGCTAGATGATACCGAATTCTCGATTTCGCGAGTTATCTGGATGGCTAGATGCGGGTCTCGATTTGCACTCTGCCATCATGCTCGCTGCTGCGCGTTCTGCTGTGATTTATCTACGATGTGGTTCAATTACAGCTGTGTTGCATATCATATCAAAACTGCAGTTATGAAAACTTCGGCCCTCGCTGCCTTTACCAGGAACTTTTGTGTTCAGATTAGGCAAAGCAGTGTGATAATTTTTGCGCGCTTGACCGCATTTGAATGCACGAGTTAAAGGCAGCGATGCCAAGTTTTTTTGTCATAAGCTACAGTACGGGCCGCGGGAGACGCCACCCCACAGGAACATCAGGGTCCTCCAGGTCAATCCAAGGCATCAGCGTGAGCCTGATTTTCCTTGCTCGATGGCTCGCATCCCGAGGAAGAGACTGCCGTAACAAGTAGGTACTAAGGTAATATTAATTAATGACACGGCTGCGGTCTAGAGTTTCATGGCGATGGCCGGCGGCCACTGCGGACTCCCACAACTAGTGCTAATCCGTATTTCCAGTTATCTTTGCCTTCCTGAAATATATATCCAGTGTGTACCACTAAACGAACGAGGAGGTGGGTGGAGAATATGCCACCGTACAAGGGGGGTATGCCTCACGTCAATCCATCAAGGATCGACTCGATCTTCAAAAAAAAAAAGAAGAAAGTCCGGATATCTAGATAACAACACGCACATTACTGTGAAAAATTCAGAACATGCAAAAAAATGCAGTGAATACACTAGAATATCGAGAAAACAGACTACAACAAAACGAGCGGCACTTTCCCCCTTGACCCCGATTACACGATGCAGCTCCTCACCCAAACTGTGCGCGACTTATTTATGCTTCCCCTGCGAGCTGTTTCGCATCCTTTTCCTGTTCGCTTATCTGCGATGTTGTTGCTGCGGTGTGCCGCGGCTCGCGGTTGCCGGCTGACGCGCCTAAGTTGTACTCGCTACGGGGCATGAGCTCGCTTTCAATACCAACATAGTCGTATGCGAATTCGCCCATCTCCGCGTCATCGACACCGAGGATCTCAGTCTCCTCGTCACAGCGAAGCCGGAGACCGGGAATAAAGTGCATGATCCACAATATGATAGTCTATAGATGAGCAGAAGATCAGATAAAAGAAGAAATAGTGAGGCTAAGAGACTGACAGTCATGACGAAAGAGTAAGCAAGCCCGGAGACGGAATCTGCGAGTTGAATGCCGAGTTGACGGTAGTTGTGGTCGAGCCAGCCTCCAAGAATGACAGTGATGCCATCAGCACCAGCAACACTTGCTTGGGCGAAGAGACCAGTAAGGACGTTGCCAACAATACCGCCAATGGCATGCGACGCGAAGATCTGATCTAGAATGAGCATCGATAATTTCATTCCCATGACATGACCTACATCAAGCGTATCATCGAACTTGAAGATAAACTTGAGCTGGGTAGCAAAGTTGCAGACCGTGCCAGCCATGAAGCCGAACAAAACAGCAGCCGCTAATCGTGTCTCAGAATTTTTTTCAACAGTCTAAAAAAAAAGTAAAACTCACGAGAACCCACGTAGCCTGAACCAGGAGTAATAGCAACGAGACCCGAGATAGCGCCAGAACAGAAACCGACGACAGACCACTTGCGTTCAAGACGATAATCCCAGAACATCCAAGTCAGACCACCAACACTTGCGGCAAGGTTGGTAACAATGCATGCCTGGGTTGCACGCAAGTTTGCAGAGAGGGCAGAGCCGCCGTTGAAACCGAACCAACCAAACCATAGAAATACTGTACCCAAGATGACATAAGTTGTGTTATGGGGCTTGTAGGCGAGGCGCTCTGTCCCATATCCCCGACGCTTGCCAAGGTAGAGCGAAATTGCAAGTGCGGCGGTACCAGAAGAGATGTGCACTGGGGTACCACCAGCAAAGTCAAGGCCACCGAGGACGAACGACCAGCCTTTGGTGTTCCATGTCCAACAGGCGATAGGATCGTAGACGAGTGTAGACCAGGCGAAAACGAATGCAAGGAGAGGACCCAGACGGCTGCGCTCTGCAACGGCACCGATGGCGATCATGGGGCTAGAGTTACGTGAGCGTCCTGAATGAGAGATAATAATCTCGACCTACGTGATAGCAGCGAACATAAGCTGGAAAACACAAAATACCAGAGCGGGTACTTTGGCGCTACCGACAGAAGGCTGGTCGAGTACATTGCGCAAGCCGAAGTATTCTGACGAATAGCAGTCAAAAGAGGAAACATTGACTTCTGAGAGGAAACATACTGAGGTCGCCAATGAAGGGGCTGGCAGTGTCGCTGAAAGCTAGAGAATAGCCCCAGAAGAACCACTACAATCTGGATGAGCACACAGGGGACGGTTAGGATGCTGTATTGCAACGGACCTGGAAGGAGACCATAGCAACGGTCATCATGCTGAGGTAGATCATGTTGAGAGCATTCTTCCTCCTCAGCAAACCGGAGTAGAAGAAGCCAACACCAGGTATCATGATCCATACCAGGGCGGTGGATGCCAATGTCCAGGCGATATCGCCCATATTGTAGACGTTTACTCCATTGGATGAAATGAGATCTCCAGCTGAGTGTTGCCATGAGTATCAATTAGAAGAATGACGTATAAGGTGACTTACAAGCGTCGTAGGTGATGTTCACCATGTTGCCCTTAATGCGGGAGATGGAGAATCAAAGTTGGAAGATGGGCGTCCTTGAAAAAGGAGGGAAAAAGCGCCCTATGGGTAGATATGAACCTGAACTGTCGCCGTGCGTGAATTCATGCTACCACCGTCTTAAGTACGTACTTGGCAAGAGATAACGAGAGTTCATGACTAAGCTGTATTTCGTTTTATCATCCAATGGGCTCACAGCACCTTTATCGGAAATGCAGACCCACCATTTGCGCGGAGTTTAAATTTCGACGGCAGCCAGGGTTGGTCTCAATTTCCAAATCGTTGTTCCTGTGGATGTGATAATAAAAGTACCTTTTATTAAATTAAAAACACCTAGCTGCCTGTGCCCGATGGCCTGAAATCACTCTAAACGTATACTAGTGCTTGGGTTCCATCATACCACCATCTCATGCGGTGCGTTTCAATTCTCATCATGATCCCGAGAACACTCATGCTACAGTTTCACTTTCACCGGTGACCTTTGCTTGCACTTACATACCGCTCAACAAGGTGGGTTGCCATGGACATCCTCTCCACATGAGAATCGTTGTCACAGTTTCGTGAGAGCTTCACTGACAAATTACCAGATGCCGCACCTCTACTCGATCAGAACCCTCCTTCAAAGTACTGACAGATCTTTGACCCTTGACGATGTGCTGTACACTTGTGCGGTGCTGCCATTGTATTGCCAAAGGCTATGCAAGGCTATGTTGACGTTAGCATCTGTCGCACCATACATTGATCTCATTAACTTACAGAGCCAAACTTCCTATTTCGCCAGCCGCGGGAGAAGCTCCTCCACCGCGGTGGCCAAAAGGTCAAATGGGTGCAATGGCAGCTTCCCTCGGAAGACTGAGCTGCCATATTCATTTCCGATGCGAATCAATTCATCCCGCATCCAAACGGCATACTAAAGCATGTGGAGAGCGGCCCCCATCCTACCCGCGCTATCAATAATACACATAGTAAGTTCATGGTTCCATCCAGTCACATTATCTACGGCTATGTAATATATTGACAAGGTTCAGTGCTGGCGTCGGAAACATCTAACGCATCTGCTCGTATGTCCCCAAGTACTCCAAAGCGGCTTAATCAACGTCAACGATATGAGCTAGGTCAGTCGCAGGAGCGCTGAATAATTCTCATCACTCGACTGGCCTATAACCAGACCATAAATGTCCACAAAGCACGTTCATTCCTTATTGAATTCAACGTGCCAAAAGGCTCAATCCCGCTTGAAATCACCTGCGTGGCATGTCCTCGGGACATCGATATTTTTGCTCTCTGGATGAGTCTAGTAAAAGTGATCCCTGCTTTAAGTGATCTGCGTATACGTAGTTTGCACCCACAAATACACTGACGCTAGTCCCAAAGAAAGCCTCGGACACTTGTACGTCGCAAATATTCTGGACCATATCTTTGGAACTGGAAAACCATTACCACCAATACTAGACGGGTACTACACGGTGGATGCGACAATCAGAACCTGGCCGACAGGCCACGTCGACCCAAGCCCAAAAACGACTCTGTTGACTCGGTTGTCACGGATCATCCCCAGATGTGGTATTCATTGACATACACGCAGTACGACAGGTGTGCGATGCAGACGCACGTAATACCGCTGGCACGGTACAAATACAACGTGAACTACCTTGGCACCCTGACCGTTTGTTGTACCCAAATCCTCTCAGATGTGTGCGCTCCAGATACCAAGTACGCTCTCATGCAGAGTCGAAATTCAAACACATGAACGCTTGGCCATCGGAACATATGCAGGGAGGGACGAAGCGACAAGCTGTCAAAAACTGGACATCCGTGGCATATACCGGGGAAACATCCGTGGGGACTCAGCATGGCTGGTTCACAAACTCACGCAGACTCAGGCTTGCATCAATGCTTAAGCCGCGAAATATGCGTCTATTCCGAGTCCGCGGGAGATGTATTCATGCTTAAAAAAATAAAAGTAGTGTATAGGGGAATATCATGCAGCGGACTTCATGGTGTTCGGATTACTACGTCAAACCTTCTTCAATGCACAGCTGCGCAGGGTCCCCAGGTCATGGGACCTCGCTGTTCTCAGAATGGGGTCCCAAGGTACTTGAAAGGTTGACAAGAACCATCCATCCGGACAACGGTCCCCAAGAACGGTAAAGGATACGGAGGGGCACGCCGGGGACGAGGAAACAGCGCACGTGAATATTGGAGTGGGAATGGTGGGAAATCAGCGTGGATTAATCATACAATGTGAGTGAGTCGATTCCTAGTACCTTATGCATTATGATTTATCACAGACATTGAGATTCATAGATTGACGTCAGAACTTCACAGGTCCATCGGTCCATGGCATCCCAATACCATAATGGCTAACTCTGTTAGAGTTTTGTATTTTCACCTCGTCGCTCGCCGTATAGGTGGTTATAACAGTACACACGTTCACACTCGGACCAATTACAGTTAGGTACACACAAAATCATCATGCTGGTACTACTCACCTTATATAAAGCGTCATTCTCGAGACTCGAACGAAACCTTATTTTCTTCACACTCATTCTCCTCTCAACACTCTTGCAACGACGATGGTGTGGGAGAATAAGGAACTCGGAATTGAACAGGAACGTTTATTTCAATCCGACTTCGAGACGTGACTGCTGGGTATAGGCCGCCTTGCATGTAGGTCTGCGTAGGGTAGTTTGGGATAAGTTTGGAACGTGCGGATTCTCCCTCGTATTCCGCTCGTATCCGAAGGCGAGTCCTGGAATTGAGGCTATTTGGATTAAACGTACCGCTGATATCCTGCGTGGCGACTGTAATAAGAGCCACCTGAGCTCGTGTATATGTGAGCCAACGATTTCCTACGGCTGTTCACCCACTCTTCACCCCAGCGACGGAAGGGACTTACTACTTCACCTGCTAAGACTCTCATTATACTCTCCGTCTGCATGATTCCCGTGCCACGTCCATGGCAAGGCGACAGAGAACATCCATGTGTGGCATTCAAACCGACGTGCTCAGAGCCATAAAAACGATCGACGGCGTGCATGAAGTCAGGTGAAAAACGTCATATGAATAAATTTCACCGGTCTCGTGCAAGACTTCGTGGCTAACCGTCGGCTGAGCGCAGCAGTGGAGTCGTCATAAACGTGTGTCACGATTTGACTTTAAGATCTCTCGATTTTAATCTGCGTTGCTGTGCGCCTTCTGAGCGTGCAAAGCGGCTAAATTTAGAGACGGGGCAAGTCAGTGATCCGTTCAAAAGAAAATTTTACATACGATGTGATATCGTCGAAATCTGAAAATATGGATGGATAGACGGGCATTTGGATCTCGTGGAACAGGGCCGATCAGGTTGGTTTCTCCGAGGATGGTGATGGTCGATATGATGAAGCCAGATGAGAAGCACGTCGGAAAGTTGGAATCGGTCAAATACCGTGCGGCTGAGACAAGATATCCTTGGTACGAAGAGGTGTCATTCATCTGGTATAATTTACGGCGGATTCGTGCCTTCCGTGAATTTGACCGTAGACTTGATTTGAGTCCTAAGATTTGATGACTTTCCGAGCGCTGAGCTTGCAGTGTGCAGTGGTGCACGAGTAAAAAATCAAGATGATATTTGTATTGAATGATGATAATATTCAAAGTTTGTTTGGCAATGTTTGGTCAGAAATCCAGCTCATGATTTTTGCCGCAAAGCTATGAATGACACTCCGTAGGATGGTCAGCCTGTTCTCCTTAAGTTCCCGGCCACAGGCCCTCTTTCGATTAGCAAGCGCCGTCAATCGATCAGCGTGTCGCAGAAAATTTCATCTGACGGTTGCAGGTGAGGAGCACAGCAGCAGAACGTCATCAAGTGCTCAACAAATTTTATGCAGCTCGACAGACCCAAGATGACGACCTCTTCTCGTTTGCGATTCCGTCTGAAACCTCAGTAGCTGAGGTCTCGGAGTCCACTGCCGCCCTCAAAGCTAAATCTCAGGACGCCGCTACGCGTCGCGAACAACAGTTCTACGAACTCGTGCAGTACGTGACCGACCACACAGGGCGCAAACGCACTATCAAAGCCGGCCAAGTGCGCCAAACTGCATGGCTCCAGTTGTTCCAACTCGCAACTTCGTCAGAACAGCTGGAAATGGTCGCAGAGCTGTTTCCGAGGTGGAGAGACTCAGGCAAAGAGTTCCGCTCCATTCACGCGGAGGCTTTCATCCGTGAGTCCAGCATGCCACAATTGCCCTATTCCCTGCTCAGATTAACCAAGGTCGGTGTGAGGAGCTGGAGTGCCCGACACTCGCACTCAAGGTGTTTGGAGACCACCCGAAATACGGTCTGGGTTTGAACTCTCTCTTCGCCGCACGACATATGCTGCACTCCGTCTATGACAAACGCCCACTTTCGGACTCTATAACTGTCGCGGCCCTATTTGGTGTCTACAAGCTCCCACCTGTTTCATCTGATCTCGCTGCTTGTTCCATGCTCTACATCGCATGTCTCAAAGACAAATCTGCAAATGCGCGTATCGTAGGCGAGGCGTTGTATGAGGAGCTCAAGAAACAAGTTCGAGACAAACCTCCTGTCACGGCTCCAAAAGAAAGTGTGGTGAGGGCAAGATATGCTGAGAAGCCCAATATTTGGTTGTTGGACGCTCTCAAGACGATCGAGAGGATACACAAAAAGGCGGGAAAGGATTGGAAGTGGATACGATACTGGACAGGAGAGCGTGTATGGCGCCCTCGCAATACTTTAACTCCTATACAACCTGCAACTACCGCTGATCACGCATAATTACAGCTCCCTTTTATCATCAGTCGAATGTAATGGGTCTCATTTTAGAGCAAGAGCTTGTTGGACATCAAGCTTCGAAGCTTCAAGACCCGCCAGGCGCAAATTTCCTGACTCTGCATGTGTCATAAACATTGATTCTGTGTATGGAATTTGGGATCGTGTATGTTTCTTCATCTAAGCTGACGCTGTGCATCAACTGGTAACGTACAACTCTCGTGAAGTCAGCTCACATGACTACTTAAACACCCTCAACAGTTCTCAAATTGAATGACACCGGCCCTTCGAACTTTACATAGATCTAGGCTTATCTAGCACGAATGATGAGGTCGAATTGACATGGTTAAGTTCAAGTAAGTTTACGAGCCTAGGCGGCTCGATCGGTCCGCAAAGTACCCCTCATGACTTGAATCGTGGCCCTCAAAACAATTTACATAAACAACTTATCTCCAGACCTGAGCATGCTCAATTTCCAGCCCGAGTCAGCCATGACGACCCACGCACTCCTGCAAGCATTCAAAGCCTCCAAGCCCGCATTCGGCGCATGGATCACCTTGCCAGGCGTGCTGAACGCACGCGCGGTCGCACAAGCCAGCCCACACCTCTCGTGGGTGATGATAGATTGCGAGCACGGTCTCACATCGCTCCAGCCTGGTGCTGCAGAGTCTATCCAGGCCATCACTGGTCTTGGACCCAACGCGCCGAGTCCACTCGTGCGAATTCCAGCTACGGGATTTAGCAACAGTACGTCGTGGCAGATCAAGTATGCGCTTGATGCAGGTGCACGGGGCGTGCTTGTTCCTATGGTGGGTGGTTTCAGAAGAGTGTGGAGTGTTATCAGACCTTGTGCCAATCTGTAGGTCTCCACTGCTGAGAAGGCGAGAGAGATCGTGACCGACAGCCGCTTCCCTCCGGGAGGCCGGCGCGGTTTTGGAAGTCCGTTTTGTCATGGCGTCTGGAGCATCAGTGCCGCCGAGTACCTCAAATCTGCAAATGAAAATGTAGTTGTTATGGTACAAATCGAAACGAAGGAAGGCGTGCAAAATGCGGGTGCCATTGCGGCTGTGGATGGTATTGGTGAGTTGGGTGATGCTGAAATTTTATACTGAAATTGTGTACAGTGCTAATAATATGATCCCATCGCGTCTTTGGCTGTAGATTGCTTATTTATCGGTCCTTACGATCTTTCCCTGTGCTTGGGATACCCGCCCCCTTCTCCCGACCCACACCCTGACGTGGAAATTATCATCCAAGATATCCTCAAAGCTGCACACAAGGAAGGAAAGAAGTGGTAAGCATGTTTACTGAATCTCCTGCTACTGTCACTGATCCATCTATGATCCAGCGCAATTTACTGCACCTCAGGAAAGCAATCTCTCAAACGTGCTGAGGAAGGCTTTGACATAGTAAGATCACTTGACCAAAAGTCCGCATTGTAACTCACCCGTTTTTGCGTCACGTAGATCAATGTCACATCTGACAGTGGTGCAATGGCCGAGTCGGTGGCAGCAAACCTTAGCGCTGCAGTAGGCGAAGAACCCGGAGCCGCAGCGTTCCGATACTGATAGTGGAGAAAATCGAAGTGATTGTCGGTAATAAATGTACACACAGTCGATAGAATGTAGTTTAACGACTCGGACGCACTGAAAAAAAAACAATTGATTCACATGGGTAGCGACTGATCGTTTCCTTGATAGTCATAATCGAAAACCAAGAATGCCGGCCCAGCGACTGTAGCATCGTCGGATACGCTCTCCTTGTGGTTCGTGATTACCGAGAACACGAAACCTTGCAGCGTGTCCGGGATGGTGACCGTCATGTCAGCATTGAGAGGAACAACGAGCGCTTTGAAGCCTGAGATGAACCAGGCATACAACGTTTGTGAATCATGCTCCGGATCTGCGGGCGAAAACGACACTTGAACAGTCTGCCCTGACATAGCACTGGGGGGGAACGTGAGTGTAGGAAATATTCTGACGTGCGGCAGCGAATTGGAGGATGGGCAGGATACGATGAAGTCATTCATGATGGTGTTTAATTGACTCAGACCCATTGGCGCCTACTGATTATTAGTCCTGGAATGTATGGTAAGAGATAAGATGCCACGTACATCAAATGCCATGCTCCAAGCGGCACCTTCACGCACGTCCGCGTTGATCCACGCTGAGTGTCTCGCTTCCACAGAATGAATAGAGCTGATAGAAATGACATAGTCCTAAATTTTTTTTGAGTTAGATTTCAACATGGAGCGATAAAAAATCGAATTACAGGATCGGAGAGATACTTGGCGAGAGTTGTATACGCAGAGGATGCTATTGCTTCTACGATGTTGCTGGTCTTCACGAATGATCGCGGATCGGTGTCGGGGCTGACAGAGAGTCATCAGTCCACGTATGGAAGACATACAACAAACGAGCTGACAAGTTGTATGTGCATGGTTCGACAGCATTGTCACCCAGGATGTTCTCAAGGAGCTGAACATGTATTAGCTCGTGGGAGGATATTTGTGCATATCTCCCATGCGACCAGGGCGGCAGACCAGCGTTGGAGAAGTCCTGTGGCTCGTACTGCTGCAGTTGTTTGTAGAAGTAGGACTGGAAGTGTTCGAGGGAGAGGGCAAAATTTAAAGCTTGTATCTCTGTTGTAGTATTCGTCAGTATAAAGCTTCGAGAAAGGAAAATGAAGTCACCTGTCAGTGAGCTATCGCTTTCACGCCGCTCTGAGGGAAGAGAGAGAACGGAAGAGGAAAGGATGACGAGGGCGAGAGACGTAAAGATGGCCCTCATGGTGAAATGTTAATAATACAAGGGTATACTGTAGGTTTTTGCTGAGAAAGGCGGGTATCGACCAAAGCAGGAAAGAGAGACGACTCACGAAGGATGCCAGAGGAACATTATATATGTGCAGGCATGTCAGCCCATGTCAGCCTCCCACTGCATTCCGATCTTGCATTGATTCTCTGGCTTCGTCAGTGGGTCACAAAGGAGTTGGAAGATGTACCTAGAGAGCAAAAGGTAACATCCACTACTTGATTCCAAACCAGTGAGTGACTCAGGGTTGGCAGTCCAGACATAGTACGAACCAGTTGGTGACCACTGCCTCAGAGTCAGTTATTGAAGACATGCACAGTGACAAAATGAAGAAGCAATGCCCATCTTCCTTCTATGATACCATTAGGTCAGTCTGCCCATCATAATCTTAGAAGATTAATATTGTAGTGGAGATGAAACACCAAAAAATTGTGGATGTTTAGATTCACCAGTGATCTTCTAAGTCTATTTTTGGCGAGTGCAGCTGTGTCCGGAGCTTGCCGCACGGGTCAATCATCAAGATAAAGAAACAACATGTGTCCATCCGTATGATACGTACCATAGGGAATGTTCTGGAGAGTAGATATTATACACAAGACATAAACCAAACAGAAAAAAACACAATATTTCCATATAGTAACGTAAGTGCAAGCACACCAGGAGCGCATTACAATTCATTCACGTCGTCAGAGTTGAAGTGAAAACTCAAAAAGGTCGGTCCAGCGATCGTCACGTTGTCAGTCACCATCTGATTACTGGAAGTGATCACAGGGAACACGACGCCCTGTAAAGTCGATGGGATATCAACTGTCATTTGAGAGCTCAGTGGTGCAAAAGTGGCCCCGAGACCAGCAATGAACGCGACATAGAGTTGCCCAGTCGTCGTTGCGTTGAAAGAGACTTTAACGGTCTGGCCTGGCTGAGCGCCGGCAGGGAAGGATAATGCGGGGAATGCTTTCACAGGCAGTGGCATGTTAGAGGAAGGGCATGACACGATGACGCCTGATGCGAGGGTCCACACGTGATTGAGGTCAAGTGGGGTCTAGACAAACGCGTGTGTGAGTTGCAATCTTTAGCGACGAGCGCTGTGACATACGTCGAAAGCAGTGTTCCACGGGTTAGCTTTCAAAACCGCCGAATTAATCCACGCCGATTGCCTCGCTTCAACAGCTAGGATAGCACCTGAGGATGTAATATAATCCTGTAAAGCATCATGGATTATGTAAACTCATCAACCAAACCCATAACTTACCGAGTTCGACAAGAACTGCGCTGCACCAGAGTACGCTGAAACACCGACCGTCTCTAACATGAAACTTGTGGTTACGAAAGACATTGGGTCCGTATCAGGACTATCACAATCGCAGCCTATTCAGCAACATACAAATTACTCTGATGAAATGTCTACTCACAAACTGTAGGTGCACGGCTGTACCGCCTGATCACCAATTACGCCCTCAAGGAACGACACGTGTGTCGACTCGTGTTGTGCGATTTGGTTCCATCGTCCACGCGCCCAGGGAGGTAGGTCTGCGTTGAGGAAGTCCTGCTGGGTGTACTTCTGCAAGCCTTGCGTGTAAAAGGCATTTTCGAGGTGTTCAAGAGTGAGCGCGAAGTTCAAAATCTGAATCTCTGATAACGCGATGGTGTGAGATCACCGATAATGGGATAAGCAACGACTCACCTGTTGGAGAACTGCTGTCAGCACGTTTGGTGGGCAGCGCAGCGCAGAGCTCGGAAAGAGCAGCAACAGCCAGAAGAGTTACAGAAGCTGTGGTGACCTTCATGCTCGACTTTTTGTGAGGTGCAACACAATGAAAACGGGCGTTAATTAGGCATACATATGTGCCAGCTTTATACCCCATGCGGCATAACAAAGGTCAAACCGAATAACGTGATTAAATGAACTTCGCGATGCCAGCACCGCCTGCGAATCTTTAGGTGACATTCTGGTCGAACGTTGGTCCGGCGCTTGACATAACAGCCTGAGCAGTTTGACATTCGTTCTATTTCGAAATACCGTTACTTTTGTTCCCTCATGATCGATGCTTTCACCATTGTACCGATAACACCGTCAGCATTTTGTTCAGCGCCGTCCTGCACGGCCGCAATTCCGATCTTACATTGTTTGGTAGGAACAAGATCACCTTCCGTTACATCCATCCTTTCACTTCGGACATCTTTGCGGTAGACGGTTATCTGTTTGAACAAGCGCGCACTACAGAAGCTTTTATCTCGTCAGCATTGGCATGTTTTCGGGATGTTACTTACCTTGGGTAACCAAACATTGGCACTAGACGCGAATCATTGCAGCGGGGCCAGAAGCGTTACGGCGTATGGTCGGGTGTATGCCCAGACAGGTGCACAATTCTACTAGAAGTTTCTCTAGTAGAAGTTGCGGAGGTACCGGAACAAAGGAGAGTAGCCCAGATCTTCTCTGAAAACAGAAAGTCTTGACGACGGTTGATCTGGGCCTGAGTCTGAGAGTCCGCCATTCTGAACTTCGGTGGTTACTGCCAGGGAAGAAGGATGGGACAGCGGTACCGTTAGGTATCATATACTTGCTTTCAGTTGTAGTGCCAGCATGTTGCACGAACTTGAATACCCACCAATCATCTGTTGCTAGTGCATGTCAACTGCTTTATTGTCCACCACGTCCATACTTTCCTCGATTTGCACTATTTGCACCTCTCCATCGAATGTGAATTACAGGAATCGCTTCAGCTTCAAGTATATCTGTTGAGTTGCGAAGTCACAATGTTGTGGAACAGTTCACGAAGTTGGTGGTTCATGGGAACCCGTCAAGGGACATTAGACTCTTTATCGTTTTCAAGTTCCTTACAAGTACTATTTCTTGAACGAGCGCGAAGCATTACTATCTCAGAAACTTAGTTGCAATTCATCAATCGAGAGCAACCACACTTACAGCGATCCTCCAAAGTGGCATAGTACTAAGCCGCGAGTGCATACTTAGTACCAGTTGACCGGCACATGCCGACTTGCTGGTGATCGAGTACGTGTTCCTGTTCCTAGGCAGTGCACAGTAGCCGCCATCTGTGAACAATAAACTGCAGCTTATCATCCTAGCTTATCTTGCCATGAATCGAGAGTTGACGTTGACGTTGAAGGACATACTATCCGAAACTCCGCACTTTAAAATTGCAAAACTTCAAACAGGGAAGTATTATTATATGTAGGTGACAGCCTGACAGGTTGACCGATGGGCCGCCTATCGCATATACGTGAAAAATGTAAGTACAATTCAACGATAGAATGTAAGCATGGAATTGATGATGGAAATTGGGAGTTAATTGGAAGTACATATGAATAACCAGAGAATAAGTAGGTATATGTGGGTGCGCGCTAGAGGATGTCAAGTTGCACTCAGTGGACGCGAAGGTGTGTTTATTATGTATGATAACAGCACTTGGGCGAAGATGGGCCGGAATTTGACCTCCCGGTATCAAATTATTATGATAGTCATCTGATAGCGAAATTTGAAACATAGTATGGCAGGAAGGATGGAGACTCACCAGTTGCACGGGACGCCTTATCACTAGTGCACCGAAGACAAACGAAATGAAAATCCACAGCAGCCTATCACACACGAGAATTCACCTGTGTCAGCGCCAGAATTTTGTGCCCGAGCCATGGGTGTTGATGTTTGTTCTTGTACAGTACGGGCTTCAGAACCTCGTGCTGCTACAGCTTGATCTTGCTGTGCCGAACTGTCAGCCTGCTTGTCGCTCGTGATTTCCATGGCTGCGGCCACTTCTGCCTCAGACGGTGGGGTAATACCGTATCTCTGCAAGATTTGTCGATAAGTGATATCAAGATGGGAAGATATTAATAATGTGAGCGACTCACGTCTTCATCGCGACACGGAGCAACATCGGCAGGACGTATCGATGTTCTCGCAGAAAAGAAGTTAAAGTTCCGGCGCCTGGTATCAATTGGGATTGCTTGGAGTCCACCGACAAGTTGAGTTCTGGGGCGGAGGAAACCGAACACATTTTGTAGGCGGGGGGGAGATGGTGTGCCTGCAAATGGAGCGGAGCGGCGTGGGTTCGAGTTCGCATCATTGCTCCAGAAGTCATTGCCCTGTGCCACTAAGCGTCAGGCGGGCAAGCATTGAGGGACAATGAACATTACTGACATATCTTCCAAATGCTCTGTTGTAGGACTGTTGTTTGGATACGTGAGGGGAGTCACATACCTAAAAATATGAATGAAGGATATGTCAGAATGTTTATAATTGAATAGCGCACGTCTCTAACTCGAGCTGCACGTCCCTGGGATAGAGTTAGATTCGTAGAATGGAAGAGAAATGAGGGTGACTTGCCATGGACTTTGCGACGAGCTCTGTGTTGCCGTCACGCGCATCCTGAACAATGCCCCAGATCCGCTTAGACAAAGACGTCAACAACGGCAATATACATACGCACGCCACCACCCTGCTGCTTCAGCGCTGCCTCCAGGCTCCATACATAGACCTTTGCATCCACACCAGCACTGGCGAAGTATGTCCCATCAGGTAACATGGCAAGAGCCCAGATTTGGTCGTCGTGCAAGAGTGGGTCTCCGATCGCCTGATTAGTCTTAAGGTCCCAGATGCGAACTGAACAGTCCTTTGATGCGCTGAAAAGATAGCTTTCATCGGGGGACAGACAGAGGGAGTTGACGCTGTTGGTATGACCCCGAAGGATAGCGAGCTCCTTACCGCTGGTCGATTGCCATTTCCTGATGGTGCTATCTGATGACGCGGAGAATATCTGTGTAGCATCATTGGACCAACTTAACGACAATACCCAGTCGTCGTGCCCATTGATCTCGATAAGGAGTTCGCCATCAGTTGACCATATACGAATAATCTTGTCCGCGCCGCCGCTCGCGAACTTATCGCCTTGTGGGGAGTATCTGACGACAGACACCCAACCATGACTAGTCGCTATCGGGCGTGCTGTTTCTCGGCCAGTATGTGGGTTCCATTGTTGTACGGTGCCGTCGTGCGATCCACTTACTATCTCCACCGCACTGGGAGACCAGTGGAGGTACCTCACTACATCACGGTGAGCCTTCCATGGTTTCCCGACCATATTCCCCTCCTTTGTGTTCCACAACTGGATTTTGCCATCTATGTTTCCACTCACGAGCATTGATTCATCTGGACACAGTGCTATCGAGATCACCATCCCGCTGTCACCATGCCAAAGCCTCCCTAAATGCCCTCCATCTGTTGCCGATTGACGAATTGAGCAATCAGACGACGCGCTCAGTATATCGCCACTAGTTCTCAAACAGGCAAGGCTCCATATGAATGCGGAGTGATCCTCGATGACGTATTCTGGTGTCAAGCTCCCTGCTGGACGTTCTGGCGTTGGTTTCTTCCACGACGTGGTCCGAGTATTGTGGTTGACGAAGTAGGACCGACCGAGCGGTGAGATATGCCATTCGCACCCGGTGACGAGATCGCCTGGTACATCTACAAGCAGTCGTGAGCTTCTTACTCTCGGTGCCAAATTTCTCACTGACCCAATCGGACTCCTGGTAAAGGTTGTTTTTCTGAAACCATCAAGAGTGTATCGTCTTGATATTTTGGTTTATTATCTAACACCTTGAACTTTTGCCATTGAGGCGGTAGCGCATCATTCCCGCCTGCTTCTTGTTGAGTCGGTTACTTAGTGGGCATCACAATGCGGTGGCTTACCTTTCCAGAGTGCGTCCTGGAAGTGCCGTACACCATAAGGAGGTAGATTCTCCGTGCTCATCGGATGTATGACAAGTGCTGGGAAGTCTGTCCTTGTTTTTCAACGTGCCTGAACCGGCCTCTTCGTGCGACATTGTGTCGACTGAGAACGTCTTGGAATAAGCACCGTGCGGTAACAGAGAGAAGCGAGTCGGTGAAAAGTGAGTTGCAGCGACCTATGGATAGAACTGATAATCGAGAGTGTGGCTGGACATTGAAGGTGATAAAGAGGTATGTTAAATAGTCGGTCAGTATGCCACTTATGCAAAGCTAGAGTGCATTGCGAATCACCTGACAAATGAAACGAATTAAATCATTCCAGCAGATGGTGGAACCTGTGTTTCATAGTTTGCGATAGTACCTTCATGTCCTGACTAATTAATCAGGTATATGCATGTTCGCCTGTTTATGGCCGTTGAAGGTCTCGTAGAAAGATCAATGGTTCTTATTGTGACGATGGTGGGGTATCACCTCATTCGTCGTGTCAATGATGCCAAGCCATGCTCATGATAAAGTTACTGGTGTGATGTGATTTCACGATCCGTCATGCACCCGACAACAAACTGGATTGGTGCACCCTGCGCCCCCCAAGTAGCGGTAGTCAAGTACAAGGACGGCCATTCAGCGCTGGCAACATTGGTAAGATTGGAAAAAGTGCAAGGAGGAATTACATACATGATCTCGAGTCTCTTAAAAAGCTTAAAGCTGATTCTGACGATATTGATGGCATCCACCACATGAAACATCTGTTTCGACATATTTGCAATTCAACTTGGAGTTGTGCCACGGTGTAGAGGCTGAAGCAGCACGTCTGCAGCTCCTGCAGGACCTGGACAAGGTGCATCAGAGGTGCTCTTCGTGTAAACCCCATAAGGAATGGCAGCATCTGTTCTGTGCCTTGTCTTCCTACAGTAGACTACCTGTACAAGAATATTAATGAAATGTCATGAAATCCTCACAATATGACAAGGTGTACCGGACTCGGATCAACCAAATCAAGGGGAAACCGCAGTCCACCAATTTTGTTGTGAGATGGAGTTTGACAGGCTGGATGAGCATAAATTTACTGTTCGCCCGTAACCCCGAGTCGTGAGAAAGCCATTGACATGTGTCTGCGCATAGTGTCATAGCACTAGGGGGAAGATCCCAAATCATCAAGGCAGACGAAATTGAGCACGAGCGCGTTCAGAAGAAGCAGATGCCTGCAGACCGTGGGAAATCATCGACTTGGTGAATACGTTCAAGCTCAGTAAGCTCTGGCCAGCAAATCTAGGATATCGTACTTATCCGCCAGTCGCGGTAACGCGAACGCGTTCGAGATAGTAGTACTTTCAACCGTACAAGCCCTGGGAACATCAAACGTCGATCTGAACCCTCAAACAACACGTCGCTTCCGGGCCAGACTCTCATGCGCTCAGGCTAGTCTGGCACAGCTAAATGCTACGGCGAATCCACCAACATAATCCTTGCGTTATGCGTGCATGCAGCTTCGTGCCTCTTGCAGAATTGCGATGACTAAAGTCGCGCATCCTGATATGCCTATGTCAGGCCGATTGAATATGTGATGTGTCTTCTAGTTGATCTAAAATGAAGCTGTTGATGTCTGGCCCAGAATGTGCTACACTCAGATCGCATGATAACGACGGTGTTTCGGGCTGCGTGCTCTCTGCTACATGATCAGTCAGCTCGTCAAATCTTCCCGTCAACGATAATGTCAAACCATGGTATCCGTCCGAAAAGTATCGCGATGTCCATTGAATGACTGGATGATATCATGCCCTCTAATTTTTGGATCAAATGTAGGGACTGCGCTGGGGTCGCGACGCGAGGAACAGCGAAGGTAAGCCCGTTTGCGAGTTTACAACTATACTTGCGACTGAGACTGGATGGATCAAAAATTCAGGCATAGGATGCCACGCGGCTTCACATCTGTTGCTTGTTTCTCCACCGCGCAACATTCGTTTGTGCTATCATAGCCGCCTACTTGTGCTGGAGGTCACTTGGTGTTGCCCCAAGCGGGTAGTCTTGTCAAAGCTCGCGGTGGTGGTTGAGTGCGCTGTGACCATGCTCCGCAAAAATATCATTGGTGCGATACTTTGGGCTTTGATGGAGGTGTGCCGTTGCACGCGCCTGTAATGTCATATCTTCTGGTGAAGGAGCGCCGGCACTTACTTTATCGTCCCACACGCGTCTAGGTCTACAAAGGATGGGTGAGGTGCAGTGGAAATTTTGCGATCTTGCGAATTGATGCACGCATAGCGCTTCAAAGCAGCGGGTTGCGCATGACCTTAACAAAGGCTGCGTATGTTTTCTTGTGGTGGATTATCCACAAACGCTTGCCTTTTTGCGACGCCGACATGTCCACAGGCGTTTGTCCACATCTTGTGAGGTTAAAAGCCGTCGTCTCTCTCTCCTTCCTTTCCCTATCTCTCCTCATCTTAACTTTGACACTTCATCTAGTCATCTTGACGACTTCATTTCACTCATTCCAATCATCGATATGTCTATGTAAGTCTGCTCACGCGTCGCCTCGGTACCTTCATATGCTGATGGTGCCTCGCACAACAGTAATCAAATGACATTGGATAGCGGGTCTATCCTTCCAGACGCACACGAAAGTATCGCCGAGACAGTTCCGAAATCCTTTCAAGAGTCTGCCCATCACTACGATGCGGCCGCCATGGATGCTGCGTATGTATTTGTTCTCGCTCGAATCATAGACTCAGACTGACGGCCTTTGGTAGATGGGCTAAGCTTTGCGAGGAAGATGAACATATGATGGCGCATCAATCGTACGTGCCACCCCAACCGAGTGCCCACCATCGCTTATTTTTCTCTCCAGGTCTTCAGCGACTCAGCATGTACAGAATAATCAGCCGTCGTTTCCAACATTGAACCACTTCACCGCCCCGATCACTGGTCTTCCCCAGTTTCCTCAAATGGACGCGACCCAATACTATTATCCGCAGCCATCTCGAACGCTGGAAGGCTTCGCGTGGTCCCAGCCTGCACACGTTGGCGGTGCATCCGTGAACGGACCTGATTTTTCTCCGAATCACTATCCAACCATAGTAGACTTAGAACTTTGGGCAGCGGGGGATCCCCGCGCGTATGGCCCCCAACCGTCTACCCCCTCAGGAATGGATCATACTGGCTACGCTACTGCCGCCAACACATTCCTGCCGCCAGCGCCAGACTACGGGTCGATGGATCTGACTGATGGCAGCAACATGGAGGAGTCATCCCCTGCTTCCAACGAGACGGCGTGCGCCCCGGGTTCGGATCGCGTGCTGCGCCCGCGTAATCCTCGCCCTGTCGTTGAACCTTCGTCTCGCGTGCTAGGCAAGCGTAAAACATGCCATACCGTTGATTCCGAGGACAATCGTTCTGGTTCGGCTCCCGTGCCAGAAGAGCGTCGAACTTTCCCAATTGTCGAATCTAGCAGCTCGACTTCGTCTCTCCCGCCATACAAGCGCATATGCTTCGACAAAGACGACGACGACGACGACGACAAAATCAAGGAGGGAAAATTTGGTGCTTATGGACTAGCGAACGCCAGCGCTGTAATCATGAGGATGACTTGTGTGCAAGAATGCAGTTGGGGGGACCAGCCCTGCGGGCTGTTTGTAGAAACAAACAAGGAGCGCATCACGCATCACCTGTTTCATTGGCACGGCGTCAAAGGCAAGACACTCTGCAAATTCGAGGACTGCCCGAAAGCAGCGATGAAAAGTCTGGGCCGTCACGTGGAGACCGTCCACTACACTACGGCGCTCGAATGCGCCTATTGCGGCGAGCAAAGTTCGAGGACCGATGCTTTGAGACGGCATCTCTTGACATGCAAGGTCTATATCGCTAGCAAGGCCAGCGCAAAGAAGGCAGGTCGCAAGTTCAGCCCCAAAGAGGCGAGAAAGTTGGTGTACGGATATATCGTTCCTGCCCGCGATGCGACGTGATCCAATATGCGACTGTATGTTCCCTTCGACTGCATCTGTGACTGCTGCTAACTTCCTGTTGCCATGTTCTAGTAAGACCATTTTCTTCAAATCTTCACCGATCTCTACCGGATTACCACGCTCGTTTCATTCCATCGCCATTCTACCAAATGATTTCACATCATCAACACTCGTTTTATTGACATTCTATCGATACATGACCAAATCATCACGCTCCTTGCAAGACGATCGTTCCCTCTTCTCATTCTTTATCGCATCTCATTATTTCACTCGGTATGCATTCTACAAGCGGCTTGTTGGAAGGACGTAGGACGATGGAGCTTGGAGCTTTGCATCGTACTTGTTGGAAGGAAGTTGGCAGAAGGAGATAGGAAGTTTACATTGTACGTGTCATGTATGATCATTGATCGATCCAGAATAAATGGCGATTGTGATGCATCTGTGTCTTTCCTGACACCGCCCGTATACGTAGTGCGACAGCTTTCATGCATCCCAGTCAAATGTCGACATGGCAGCATGAGCGACTCTTGGATCCTGACGATCAATCATTGACAATCAATTTATTTTCGATACTCGCCAGTCTAACCTTCAGTCCAACCTTTCATTGAATGACCTTGTGGCTGCACTCAAGTGACATCTGCTTCACGCTCCGAGTGTTGATGTCACCATGACCTTGATACAATCACGGTGATGATAACCGGAAGATGCTTGCTTCGCACACAGGACACTCAGATCAATCCTCGACATCGAATGGCCTTGGAACTCGGTCACCGCTTCGAGCACCAACTGAGATGGTTTATAGGTAGGTATTTACCATTGACCGCTATGACTACATTTCTATCTTGTGCTCTGCCCACAGAGCCCCTCTGCTTCTTTTCAATGTATGCATAAATTTGCGACCATTCTTGGCATATATGGGTCACCCCACACTGTTCGAGCATCGGTCCATTGATATAACTGGATCAAGGTTGACCAAGTCAAGTACCAGGTCCACATGCCACATGTGCCAAGACAGTGACAAGAGATGGTAACCTAATATGTGCGATAAGACGTCAGTTTAATGGGGACGTAGCACGATGACCAAACTACAACAGCCAACATTTCTCATCTGCCATTTCCGTGATGACACGGGCATGCAACGTGTCAGAAAATAAGCAATGAAATCATGGAAACGACTTGTGGATGAGGCTGCAGTGATGGCAAAACTAATACGACTCCCACATACTACCCACTACAATAAGACATCCTGCAAGCTCCTACTATTGCTTCTCCTCCGAGTCATTCCTCGCGCTCAGTCCTATCATGGTAATGATAAATGAAGAGATCCGAGGTGAGGTCCTCGCGCTTCCTATCTTTGTATTCATCAGTGATGAGATTCGAGGTGAGGTCCTCGCTCTTCTCTACTACATCTGGTGGCATAGAAGTCACGCTTATTGACTTCAGCATGGCGATGTGACATGAGTACTCACTAGAACGTTTCTCGACGGGTCCTTGCGTGGGGTACGCCGCAGCAAGAACAACAATGGATGCAAGCGCGTTGAAGATAAGAACAAGTTTCATGTGTGAGTTAAGAGGTGCGGCTAGAGCTTCAAGTTTGTCAATGCATTTTTACTTTAAGAGAACTTTATACCTTTTCGAAGTAGGTTCGCTCATGACTCAGGTCACCTAAATTGGCTGAAGACTGATTCACACTGAAAGATTGTCGCCGGACGGTAGTAATCTTAATCAGCTGTCAGTCTCACTGACAGCGCACACATTCCTAACGAGGCAAGATCGTCAAGCCCAAATTCTCGATGCGTCTTCAAATCGGCTCAGAAAATAGGGTCCTCTCACACGTACGAGCAAGTGATGAGAGGGACAGCATTAACACATATTACAGGGGGTGCCTTTTCAAGTTGCTTTCAAAAAAAGGTTCAGTTTAAATTGCGGTAGGTGAGGACCAAACATTGCATACATTAGTAGCTCCAGTATGGTCTCTAGCTGCGTTAAAATAGCTACTCGACGGGCTGCCACATCTTGTTCCTCGCAAAATGACCAATGTGGCTTGCGTCACAAGGTGGATGGCAATCATCTGGAATTCTGTATATCAGTTCGAGTTCGAAAAAGAGGATTTCAGGTAGACTTGGTTCTCCTACATGTATACAACACGTAAAGGCAGGACATCTTCCTACGTCCCGAATCCCTCCTTCTATCTGGGCTCATACTAGTATCACATCCTCAGGAACAATGCGTTTCGCCTTTATCCTCGTCGTCATCGCTACTTTAATATCTGCCACTGGCGCGGCCAGTGATGGCTGTCCTTTCCTCTGCCTCTTTGATAGCAACTGTAAGCAATACGATGACGACGCGAATCAATGTGAGTATGAGTAGTCTGTATTTAGGCAAATAATTCACCGGCGTGGTAGACCTTTTTCATATGCGCCCCAGGGGTATACTGTACGTCAGAATGTTGAGTGCGAAGGAAAATGAAGATCAAGACGAGTTGAAGGATGTGACTGTCAGACAAGTCTTGGTTCCAGTCTTTCGTATCATCACAGGCACTCTACCTACTGAGTGTTCCCACTTGCCTGTCAAGTTCCCTTGAAATTTCTTCCAACAAAACCAGGCTGGTCCACGTACGTGGTTATCTGAGTCATACCTTGAAAATTCGGCAAATCATACAGATAAATCCTGAGATTGATGATCTAAGGTTAGCATAGTTTTCTTACGACATCATACATAGTTACAAACCGCAATCAAACCTCATAGCGGTGGACCCGGAGAGGCACGCTTTCAGCCTCAGCACTCCCTACCACCCTTGGCCTTGGTAAAGTCCCCAAACTCTCCACAATCTGCATTCCAGGGCCATCCGCCATCTCAAACACAAAGTTTTGCACAAGGACGAACAGCACAGCCTAGGACGAAACCAGACTCAGAACGATCGTAAACCAAAATTCTCAGCATGCAGCTGCGCACCTTGAACTCTGTCAACGCAAATAGCCTCCCCAGGCACATTCGCGCTCCATCACCGAATGTCATTAAATGACGGTAGCCATGCAGGGTGTCTCTGGCCCCACGAGTATTCTCGTCTCCTTCGAACCATCGGGAAGGTTTGAACGTCTTCGCGTCTGGACCCCACATACTGACGGAGCAATTGAGTGCAGCGAACGGAACCACAATCACAGTTCCCTTCGGGATGCATACACTCTCAGTGAAGCTATCGTCAGCAGTGCGCAAGGGCTCGCTGAGCGGGATCACATCTTCTTGCGTAGCCTGTCATAGTCAGTTTGAATGGTTTGTGTCGCATTTGAGCGGGATACGCACCGATCGCGGAATCTCTTTCACTGGTGCGTGAAGGCGGAGGACTTCGTTCACCACAGCGTCCAGGTAGGGAAGCTTATTCGTGAGGTCGTCATATGAGGGGGTTGATCCGAACTCTAGGCACTCGTCGCGAAGTTTTGTCTGTATGTCTGGATTTCGCGCGAGTTCTACCAAAGCCCACTGTGAAGTTGAGAAACACGGCTGGAGCAGCGGATGGTTCGAAACTTACTGTCATGCTGACTGATAAAAAAAGAGCAATTGTGAGTCTCCAATTCTTTAGCTAGACGGATGTATATTTACCTGCAGTGGTCTCGAAGCCGGCGAGAAGGAGGACTCTTGCCTGGAAGAGACGAAGGTTAGCGTCTCAGCATCGAGGAGAGTTCTATGATTCGTGTACCTCGTCTATGACTTCTTGTGGAGTCAGTCCCACGCTCTCACCAGATTCCTCTGCTTTCACTACACAGCAATTTCAGAATTTACAATTTGGAAAAATGAATGGAAAAACTCACAGAGCAAACCCAAACAAGATTTATCCCCCTGCTCAGCGCCGCCAGTCTCCTTTTCTTTGCGTGTCCGCGATAACATTTCTTGGCATATATTGCCAATTATCATACTAAGCTTTCGGGAGAATTGTGTGCGAGGCAATGGCAGCTTCATGATGGAAGGAAAGTTTTGCGCCAATATAACCAAGTTATGGGAAACATTGGCGGATGAACCAAATGCATTCAGGACGTGCACGACGTCTGAGTCATTTCCATCGAGTGCGCCGAAGTCATGGGACAAGACAGCTATACCCGCACTGTCGAGTCTATGTGGCAGGTGTTGGATAAGACATCAGCCTGGCAGAAAGGAATGCATATACATACGAAATATGATTCATCCTGCATGATGTGTCTGAGTGCGCAGGTACGAAACTTTGGGCGAAGAAAATTACCACTGTTGAACATCAATCACTGCGCAATGTGTTTTTTGGTTCGATTCTATCTCATCGTTCCAAGCGAGCACTGTCTGTAACATATCATGAGTGAGGTGCAGGGTGAATCGATTAGTGACCAACCTTGTGAGCAGCATCGTGGAAAACATATGTCAAGCTGCGAATAGCAGCTGCGCTAAATGCGGGGTTGAGAGCCTTGCGCTGCCTGATGATTTAGACAATAATGTGAATTAAGCTCGGCACAAGTTAAAGGTCTTGCTTCCAACCTTTTGTGACTTTCGCCATCGGCCCACAACACCCCTCTTCCGATCTGTCAGTCGTATAAGCGCGTTGTTACTGTATGACTGTACAAGGTAAAGTGACATACCGTTGTTCGAACGGCGATCTTGTTGAACGGAGTTTGGTTATACAACCATGTGTCTCTTGCAAAGAAATGAGAGATTGCTTTCGGGTCCCATAATATGACCTTGGGTTGTCCGAAGACACCCGGAATCTTGTACACTGGACCGTACTCCCTGGCCCAACGTTCGTACAGTTCAGTCGTAGTGGTAGAATCTAGCATTATTTTTGCGAAGCCAAACGCCCAACCTGGGCTCGGGGGTCCTCGTATGCGTGTTGCTCGTTGACTTCGGCGATAAACTTGCAGGAGATAGAGGGACGCCAGTATCAAAACCGAGATACGCACCATCGAGCCTGGCAGGGGCGAGACGAAGTAAAGGTCCTTGAAGGTAAGCCAGATGTCCCTGCCACAGTGCTTGCTTTGCAATAAACCCATGGCTGTTAACAAGATCAATCAGTACTTGCCCTCGAGTCAGAATACTAGTGACAGAAGAGCGAAAGGGCAAGTGAGATGCCCGAGGATAACGCCAGCGGCCATGCCAAGTCCCATCAGTGAAATTGGCAAACATGACATGAAGCGCCCGCGGAGCCCAAACCTAGGCCTCGTGGCCCGTGCATGTGCAACAGTAGTAGTACTACCTCAACTAGCAACTGGCGGTGCAATATATATCCAAACTTACGTTCCCTACAAGGTTTCCGCCAAATGGGTCGGGGAGAGGGACTATCAACAGTCGGTGGGCCCAGTCAACTAAACTCGGCTCAAGTTAGTTCTGTGACAGCTATCTGAAAGGCTGGCGACCGTTGCTTCATGATTTTCATTACGCATAGTTTTGCATGCTAGTGACTCGGACGTCCACATTGCTAGTCCTTCACGCAGCGGGTGAATTTGCGACTAGTCGGGTGCCATGCGAACTGAAGCCAAGGATGAAAAGTATCAGCGTTGACATTTTCGCTACACACGACAAGACGATTAATGGCAGAAGTGACGGAAAGAAAAATGATGACCAAATACACGCCAAATGATGACCGAGTCGGAGAACCCGGTTGACTGTCACGGTTCAGAACGTTCAAGCTCAAGTAACTGTTGGATCTGCCTTCCATCACTATCAGTGTGCACTTGCTTCATGGATCAACATCCCTGGGGCTCGAACGAAATGAAGAATACGAATAATGCCTTGAGCGGCACGCACTTCCGCGGTCTTCTAATCGACGGATCTGGCAGCTCGTACTGGGCGTACTGTATTAATCCATGCGAGTCCATCAAGGGTACGGACAGAGTTGGTCTGGATCTCTTATGTCCATTGTCGATGATGCATCTAACATGGATCACGCCCTCGGATTGTTTGTATTGACGCAGAACCGTACTAGAGAACAAATGTTACATGTTTCGTTCTGTGATGCCAGGGTAAATTCTAGTATCTCTAGAACTGCTTGCCATGGCTCCATTGATCATCACATGGAAGGACGACCATTACAGTTGACAGGGTTGTCGG
Organism: Suillus occidentalis; assembly: GCA_016628085.1. Classification (NCBI taxonomy): domain Eukaryota; kingdom Fungi; phylum Basidiomycota; class Agaricomycetes; order Boletales; family Suillaceae; genus Suillus; species Suillus occidentalis. The sequence goes on from JABBWB010000079.1 coordinate 110,234, forward strand.
GCTACTATGATCGCCTCTCATCAGCATTACCGATTCTCACATTGCCACGCATGATCACATCCCCTCCACTCCTTCCTGCAAATTTTCCCAAAGAAGAGTCATGGAGCCAGGTTTTCGTCAATACGTCACATTACCTCGACGTTAGTATATTTACACTTGTCTGGTGATTCTCCGGGCCCGGCAATCACAAGCCTGTTGGACGATCGGAAGAATCACGCGTGATGATTCATGCTAAGTTATAGTTCACTGGTATGGTCATGAAAGCACTAGCACTAACAATATTTGCTGATACAGGGCGGTGATACAAACCACGCGTCTCCACTGCATTCGCGCCGCACGAGTCGATCAATCAGCGTCCTTTAGAACTATTTTAAGACGTGCGGATATGAAGGCCGACAGTCCAATGCAACAAAATCGAGCTGCAGCGAGGGCAAGTGTTTATGCATGGACGACCAACACAAAACAGAAGGCTCACTGTCTACTACATATTTCCATGCGACCAGATGCCATTTTGCACCACCCCCGACTTCTAGCTCTGGAGCGAAGTAATCAAGCGCCTTCCTTACAGTATTACGGTATGTTTATTCCCGATATCAATCCCTGTGCATAGATGGCAATGCAGTACACTGGTGAGGTATATAGATAGATGTACCGCTGGTGGAGTTTGTTTGCTCAACAATGTCTTCCCCTGCGCAGAACCCCTTGCCACAGGTTGACCTGGGTGTCACGTTCGGGGCACTTTATATTGGGGTTGCCCTTTCAGCAGTGTTTGTGAACTATTTCTTGATCATGCGATTAATACTGAACACTTGTTGTCGTAACAGTCTCTTTGGTCTGACCAACGTTCAAATTTTCATCTACGTCCAGATGCATAGAGACACGAAGATGACGTTTTTTAAGCTCATTGTACGTACATCATGCTACCCTATTGGTCAATCCAGTGATCATCGATGCTTCATCAGGTTATTTGGCTCTGGTAAGTGTCCCATTGAGCTATATTTGATGAATATTTCAATTTACACTATATCCCGAAATTTTAGGATACTTGATGCTCTACACCTGGCACTTGTTATACATTGCATCTATTATTATCTAGTGACCAACTACGCCAACTTTAATGCGCTCACAGAAGTCATATGGAGTTTGAAGGTGAGTTTCCCATTTTGGCCCACTATGCAGTCTTGTAACGCTTATGATTTGATGGGCTCGCGCAGCTTCAGGTAGTATTTGATGTAAGTTGTTTCCCCTGAACTCTGAGATCACCCGACATGCATTTAACAGTTTCTTATCATCCTTACGGTCCATTTGTAAGTTCGATGTGCAATGCTACACACAACATTTTAATTGATGCTATCTCGGTCCATAGTTCGTATGTTTATCGCATATGGATAGGTATATCATTTCCACTGATGATTCGCTTCTACTAATTCAATGAATCTAGTCAGTAGGGGCCGATCAAGAGTTCTCTATCAGAGGTGACGAGACTCGGACTAGGGAACTACATCAGTAAATTAGCACATTCCTTGGCGCCACTTTGCACAAAAGGTTAAATCTTATTTACATCTTATTTACAATTATTTACTTGGCGCGTTTGTTGACAAGTCGAAAAGAAGCATGACGCAAACAAAGCGCCGATAAGCACTGCAAGCGTACAGAAGTGACTCCATATATTTCAAGCACAAAAAGTATAGTAAGTCTACATCTACTTATGTACCTGTTACCGCTGATTGACGATCTGCGCAGTTGATGGCTTCAAAAAACGTTGTTCAAGGCCGAGGCAGCAAACGCCAATGGGACGATGTTGAGATAAGGGCCGATTTGATGATCCACGCTGAGGCAGTTGCAGAGGGGGTGGAGGCGAATGGAGAAGGGACGGAAGCGTCGTTAGGGCTCTGGGAGAGGGTGAGGAGGTTCTGGACCAAGAAGGATCGCATCCGAGTCCGTGTCGCTCGAGTGTAAGGTGACTGTATCCCAAAGTGAGTACCAAAATATCTTGTGGTATTGAAACACTTACCAATCATGGTATCGATAGTATCATCTCGCTCGTTTGGACCTGTAATCATGAGCCGTTAGCATTGTAGCACATGTACTATGTAGAAGAATGCACCCCGCCTGTATTGTGTGCGTCACCGAAAGTTTCGACTGATGCCCTCGGACTTGACCATTAGCAACGGACTGAGGATTAGATTGAACGACCGTTTCGTCGTTGATATTGAGCTTGTAACGTGCATGAATGTGCCGGGAGAGGATGGAGAAGATGGTAGGTTGTCTGTGTCGTCGGGCAGAGAGGAGCAGGACCGCCTGCTGGGAGATGATGGTGGAATACGAGGTGGTGCTTTTTCATGCTCTAGCTCGGGAAGACCTGAAAGGGAGAGATGAGGGGATCTGAGCTCTGGAGGATTGTTGATGAGCGCACATGATGACCGTGTCTGCAGTCTGCAAGTTGAGCCCCAAACCACCAGCTCGTGTTGACAGGATGGAGACCGAATCCTTCGCATTGAACTGTTGTACGTGTAAGGCACGCTCTTCCGTCTTCGTACCATCGTCAAAACGGAGGTACTTCCAGCCCACCATCTTCAAGAAATCTTCCATGATGTCCATGACCTTCGTCATTTGGAAGAAAATGGGGATCTGATAGACATAATGATCAGTACAACTCGGGCAATTATAGGGTGCGATGCACCCTGTGACCCGCTGCAAAGAACTTCGAAAGGATGCGCGACAAGAGCTCGAGTTTCTCTTCTTTGTTCATGTTTGGGAAGGTTGTTCTGAAGGGGGGTGCCGGTGAGAATGAGGTGGTAGCGGGAATGGTAGTACTGTGCGCTCCACATGATGGTTCTTCGTGTACATAGCCTTGAAGTGAGGCTTGTCAAGAGGGTGAGGTGGAAGTGGGAGTGGTAGGTACTGCGCGCTCCACATGATGGATCTTCGTAACATATCGGGAAGGTTGTTCTGAAGGATGACAATGAAGTACCAGTTGTTAAGCATGCCTTCAAAAATGTTGAGCTTCCGATCCAGCCTTCGCGAAGTTTACCAAGTTGGATATCTGAGCAAAGACAAAGGCATTAAAGACCAGCGTCTGCACAATGGTGGCATTCCACGATGTGTCTGTGAAGCCTAGGGGGTGCCGGTGAGGATAAGGTGGTAGCGGGAATGGTAGTACTGCGCGCCCCACATGATGGCTCTTCGTGTACATAGCCTCGAGGTGAGGCTTGTCAAGAGGGGAGACATGTCGAGGAGTAAGATATTCTATTGGGATCTGACCGTTTAAAACAGACCAAAATATGAATTGAAGACTTACCTATGCCATACATGGCGGTCAGGAGGCTATTTCGAAGGCATGGTGATCAGCGAACTTGTTGACATAAAATGAGCGGAAAGAATCAATAGAATGGTAAAACTTGAGGCCATGAGGGATGTACTCGGAACCGTATATAGGTAGCAGGTGTGCTGCACGGAACACTGTCTCGATATGAATCACAGCAAGGTGCCGAGAACCATCCTCATGGAGACTGGGACGGACCATCCACATGCCAGTGTCTTCGTCAGCACAATTGTTGATCTTCTCAAACCATTGAATGAGAGCGCATGGATATACTTCCCAGTTGTGATTGAAAGAAAAGAAGCATACAATTCTTGCAACTTCGAGTCCTCGCATGCCTTGAGCGTCCAAATCAGTATTGATGAACACACAGTCGTTGCGCGGGTACTCATTTCTCCAGAGTGGACATGCACGGATATGTTCCCGTCGCATGCCACCAGTACCACTCAGATCGCTGGGAGCAAAGAAAGTTGCAGCAGCGGAATTGAAGACCTGGAGCTTGCCTTCGTGCCGAGGCAAGCTACCAGTTGGGACATCTGCGGGATCGCGGGGATCATCTCGGTTGAGCTGAGTGAACAAGAAGTGTCGAATGAGGCGTCGCAGGTCTGGAACAGCAACTTCGTGTGCTAATGCCGCTACTGTTCGTGCCCGTTTTCGTTCTGTATGATACAATAGTTAGCATCGAGATTGGACGCCGCTTGGTATCACTTACGAGGAGTTCTGGCAAGCCGTACATAAGCAAGGACTGTTGGACCATCTATTATCTCACCATCATCAATATCAATGACTGGTTGCGGTTCAGTGTCGTGGGCATCTGGCTGTGGTGGAATAGGAGGGACGGCCTGTTCATCTTCATCTAGTGCTATATGTTGCTGTTTGAGTATGCGAGAAGATGGTCAGAGAAAGAAATTTGAACAGACTTACCGAGAGCGGCTAAAGCACTTGACAAAATGGTGCCAGTGAGCATCCCTCGTGCGTCAAAGTCTACACGGGATGCTGCAAGCTTGTCAAGGCGTTGATTGGTTACAAGCATCTGACCAAGGGCATTGTGCCTGCTCGACCAACGCCAGGGCTCCTTAACAGCCTTAATGTGTTTTGATTCCGTAATTGAGGAGCATAGTCCGTTCGGGGCACCAAAGAGTCGAATCATGTCTGTATAATGAATCATTGAGTGCTGGCGAGGGAGTGAGAAGGTAGGAACGACGAGGTCAAATATCTTGCGATAGTGATGGAAACGGTGAAGTGCGTCTTGAATTTGGTTTAAGGTGTCTTCGGTGACAACATCGCGCCGTGCAAGATAACAAAATTCTAACAATGCGCGAAATGCGCGAACCATATCTCCAGGTACATGGCCTTCGATAGCTGGAAGAAAAACCTTCATGAGCGCTTTTGAATCATCGCCCGTCCACTGTTTGAAGTCGCGGCCTTGAGGAAATCGTCGTAGACCAGTAAATGATGGTACAGCAGCGACTCTGACTTAAATTAGACAATAGTATTAAGATAATGAATAAAGTGACATACCTGCGATCTATGTCGCTCATAATCTCCTCCGCCCGCCTGGTCCCGTGCGCAGCCTTGAGGTACTTCGCTACCCAGTCGACGAGATGGTCTTTGAAAGCGCCTTTAATGAGCTGATGGAGGAGGTCGAATGACAGTAACTCGTGGATATCTGCTTGGGGGAAGTCGTTCGTAAAGGGCTGCACAATAGATATTAGCTCGGTATTGCAAAGCAGCCAATTCCACTCACAACAAGATCGCCAATGATACCAAATTCATCCCATAATACATCCCCGTGTAGCTCATCAATTAGGAAGTCAGTATGCCCACGACAGCGATACACGCCACCGCCGTCGAGGTTCGTTCGAACTGCAATACATCTATGTGTATTATTAGTACAGATGAATACTGATTACAGGCTCCAATACTCACTTTGGGCACCAATGCTTAACAATACAAGATAGCACTAACTGCTCCTCGTAATCCGCTATGTAGGGTCCCAGACTGTAGATAATGCGCCGAAAATGACCATCTCCACAGCGCACGACTTCGTATTTGGTCATTGCAGATTTCAAGCTGGAGAGAATAGCAGACAGTGAGCTGTGGAATAGCTGGCGACGAAATATCCGAAAACACGTCATCTTTTGAATGCTTCCTGTCAGCTGTAGTACAGTAAGTTAGATAATGCATAATAAAATCTAGAAAAACCACTGTACTTTTGGGTATGGCGAGGAAACCGATTATGACAAGAGCATCGCGGTGAGCACGCCGTACGTTGTTGCATACATTGCCAATCGAGGCATAGAGGGGATAGTACTCGTTGTTACCAGTGCCCACAGAAACGGTAGTTTTATCACTACCAAGAATGATTGGGACTAACGCAGATCCATGGGCCTCTGGATCTTTTGATATGGTGTCCTTGGTGAAGTGTTAGCTATGTCCCGAGCAGTGATAGCTGGAAAACATACTGCTTGTTGCCATGCCCAGTCCCCGGACATGAAGTCTTTCCAACGGCGCGTGTCCTCTACTGCATCGTATTCACGAAATGGCGTATAGTCAATTTCGTCTTTGAAGGTAGGGTTGGCTAATATGTTGTGCGCCATCGCGCGGGGGTCCCTATACCACACCTCGAATTCATCATCCATCCATGGTGGGACAACCTCAGGGCGTTCTCCTGTGTACTGAACCGAGAAAGATTGCCAAGGGACATCACCAAGCTGTGTCGCATCTATGACATTGTGGAGATCTTTATGATCGGTGAATGGAGGGACATCATGGTGTTTTGCGAGAGTTGCGGCCATTAAATCACATAGGAAATCCAGGTTTTTGGCAGACATGTGGCACTTTTTGAATGCGAACTCGGCCATCTCAAATTCGACACGGTTGCGATATGGGCTCCAATCATCAGGAGCCTTTAGTGGCATAGGAGTTGGAGGGGTGCCATGTGGCAGAAATTCTCCATCAGCCGTGCATGGTCGTCCTAAGCGTGAATCTAAGTCAAAATCAAATGAAAAACAGATGTAAAAGAACGCACCGTTTAACATCGAATGGTATGTACGATAACACCGCTTGCTCGAATCAGTAAATTCTGCGTCAGTGTTGTCCAAATCCTCGTGAGTTGGTTCAGAGGGCAGCAGGAGGTGATGGCTGGGGATGTTGTGAGAAATCCGGAGGCGGTGATGGCTGGGATTGTGAAATCCAGAGGTGGTGGTGTGAAATCCGGAGGTGGTGGTGTGAGATCTCGAGGGTGGGATGGTGACCGGGATGGTTGAGGATGGTGGCGAGGGGGTAGCGGTGGTGGTAGGAGATCTTGAGGAGGTCCTGGAGTAGGTATATTTGAGTGGAGTGAACGCCTGTAGTTGGGTGAGACCCGATTGATTTCGAAACCAGCGTGCACAGCCTGGAGCCAGGGCATGGAAGCTGAAGTAGGTGGTGAGCACGGCGGGGAGGCATATGTGCTGTCAGCCAAGTTGGTAGTAGTCGAAGAGGATTTCTGAAGGCAAGCGACCAATTCGGACCGGCACCAATGTGACCAAACCAGGCTTAATGCACCAATGAAGGCTAGATTGGGGGTTCTTTGAAGAAACACCCAAATCACACAGGCTCATTGACGAACACCGGAAATTTGAAGGGACAGTCCGATACAGTGAACTCTGGGTTCATGGCAAGGAATGACGAAAGTGTTATTGAACTGCTTCCTTGTTGGACAGGTATTGGTAAACGTTGATGTTGAAACTACTTGTGGAGGGCTTGGTGAACATTGACGCCTTGCAGCAGAACTACGGGTCAAAATTGGTATTCAGACTACTGGGGCTGGCCAAAAATTACTGATAGACCAGTATTTGGGAGCGGCAAGTGCGAAAGGATCGCGCAAATCTAGTAGGTACGTCAGGGTCAATGTAGATATTTATTCAGAGTCAGCTTAGAATACAATTTTTGAAGAATAGGTGCCGAAACATACCTTGTTGTGAGCAATCATCGCCCTCAAATTTCTTAAGCCTCCCGAACCCTCCATTGAGACTATCATGCCTGCCAGCGTAGTTCCACAACGCATGACAACTCGACCTAAGAATGCAACTCAACATCCAGGACACATTCTTACCGGAGGCGAAAACCGCATAAAAAGACGTACCAAAGCTCAAATGGCCGCTGACGAGCGACGTGAAGAAGAGGAGAAAGAGGCAAGTCAAGCAGCTATACAGGAAACTCATAAGCGCATTGCAGCATTTCAAAAACAGATGCAGACAGACCAAGCTGCTGCATGTGCTGATGCACCTAAGCCTAGTCGTCCTCGTCCTCGTCCGGTGAAAAAGGCTGCGAAAGCCCCAGAAAGCACCAACTTGACTATGGCTGCCGATAAGGCTGTTGGTGCCAAAGGTAGGGGTGGCAGGGCTGATAAATCAGCAGCCAGTGCCAATATTGAGCATCCTGGGAGTGAAGAAGATGAGGAGGTGCAGGTGCAGATGCCAGGAGGACGCACAAAGAAGAAGAGGAAAGAGGATGGTAATACCAGTGAAAACACCTGTGAGAGATGCGATTGATGCGGCGGGTGCCCTTATCGCCAGTGAATCAACACAGGCACGTGATGATGATAAGTCGTTTGACTCGGATGTGTAAGGCATTTCGTTGTTTTAACCATGAAGTTCCATCTGACCGAAACATCTCTTTTTTTTTTCAATCTCATGGTCTATGATAACTGATGCTAGCTCTCCACCGGCTCCTAAAAAATTCAGTCTTGCTGGTCGTATTCCAAATTGGATGTCGAGTATTCCCATTGGTGGTTCAAAGCCATCCTCCTTGAACTTGAAGCACAGATCTTCTGGAGCGCCTTCTACTATCTCTAGTACCACTCCCTCCTCTAAGCTAACTAGTGGGAGCACTCTGAGTAGTGGTGGTGCTTTACTCACACCTATCCATACCCCCGATGTTGGGCCCAATGACGTGTCGGATCTTTTTACAACCCTGTTTGCAGACGACGAATTAACCGATTCAGCCGAACGCTCTCAAGCGCTTGCTCGTATGTCAAAATCAAAAGCTGCTCAGGTGAGTCCAACCATCTGATTTCATTCGATGTGCTTACTGCATTTCCAGGGTGTCAAAATTTCTCAGAAGGATTCCATACCTCAGACGAACTTAGCCCATCACAATGCCAATCCAACACCCAAGCAGCTCAACAGGATTGAGCCTGATGTCGCTGATGATGATAGTGCCTTCAATATCGTGGACGATGACCTTGAAACGAATGCGAAGACCGCACCTGTAGTAACTTCCCTTGTTGACTATGATTCCTGACACCGATAGGGAATCTGATCTTGAACCTCCTCCTTCTGAGCAGGTTCCCAAAGGATACTATGATGCTGACCTCCGGCCTCCACGTCTCGCTCCATCCTACTTATCCCGCCCTACCGCTGCCAAGCGCAAACTCGTAGATACTGAGGATGCCTTGACTGAAGACGACTTGATCGAGGACGAACTATTCGAGGATAACCTCATGATTACGGACGACTTTGTGATCGAGGACGACCTTATGTTGACGGATGTGATCGAGGATGACCTCATGATCACGGATCAGCAGGTTGAGGAAGACTCGCCCTCCTCTGATATCGAATTTGTCGGTCGCGTCAAACCTGTGGTCAAGCCCGAGCCTGTGGCCAAGACCGAGTACAAACCAGTGTCCTTGCGGTTGACTTCTACGGTAGTGTGCTTTGGTTTCAAATATTTTGATTCTACTGACTACAAACTTTATAGACCGGTGTCGGCATCAAACGCAATGCCCCCACAGCAAAGCGGCTGAAGTCTTCTCGCAGTGTGTCCAGCATCCCAAGTACCATAAAACTTGAGGCTGGTCCCACGAATCCATTAGAGGTGACAGTGGAGATCCTCCCCCATTCTTTGTATAGGATCAAGCACCTTCCTGGAGGACCTCGGGCAGTGGCTAGGTGGAGTTCCATTTTCATCCCTACTCTCATTTCCGCTATCGGAGATCAGGATGAAGTCTGGGGTCGTATTGAGTTGGAAGCCTTATTCCAAGCTACTTTACAGGACACCTGGGATGTGGTCTATGAAGATATTCCCCACACCATCACGAATGATGGACCTGTTATGGCAATAGTGAGTAATTTTTGACGCTATTCATGTCTGACATCTCCTCTTCTTAGGCTCTCCAACGGCTATCAGAGTGGCGCAATGGCATTGGCTCCACGGCTGTCACAGTGTTCACCAACTTCATGTCATTGCAAGATGATGTCAAGACCGATGAAGATCGCAAAGGATTTGCAGAGAGCTTACTCGTCGACCTAGCATTCCTGTATGGGAACATCACGGAGGATGGGAAACGCGAGAGACCTTTTCAGTCTGACCTCATTATTCAGGTTCTCGTACAGCACACATGCGCCACTTGGGGCGCTATTGACAGCCATCGCACAAGAATGCATGCAAAAGGCGCTCTCAGTCTTTGTACTGCAGCGGCATGTATTTCCCTCCTCTCTTCACAGCACAGCTAATTATTTCCTGTGTTTCAGATGGAACGCGCCATCACCCTTATCGCTTCCAAGACACTTGTCAGCGAATTAGAGGTGAACAGTAAAGGCAAGGCCGTCAAGGTCCCTCACTCTATGAACAAGTCCTCAGGCAAGATCAGCGGCTCTCGAAAGGCCTTCTCGGACACCAACTTCGGTGAAATGACTAGGTGTTACATGAAATCTATTGACCGCCTGCGAGAATCGGTCCTCCAGGATATCTGGGGACGGGCAAAGGAGATCGCCTTGAAGAGGCGCGGTGCACCCTCCGCTGTCCTAGATGAACACTCTGAGGATGAGCGCGCACTCATCTTCTAGTAGTAGTACTACTAGTTGCCGGTACAGTCTTTCTCGTCGCCCGCATGCATCTCACTAACTAATATTTTCAAGTTGACTACTACTCTTCGCCGCTGCCTCGTCCTACTGCTACTTCTTTCCTGCCACTTCGCAATGCTACTCTTCACTGCCGCTTCAGGTATTTTGCTGCTGCCAGTGCTATTGCTTCTGAAGCTCCTTTTTAATGTCTTTTTTCCGTACTTAATCTACTTGTCGCTTGAAAATGCAATGTTTTGCGGTCATGTTTCTCTCAAAAAGTGTGAATAAGTCACGAACAAGTCGAAAATAAGTGAAATAAGAACTATTACTTGCTGCTATTTGCTAGCACTTGCACTACTTACAAAGGCAAAAACATCGAAAAAAAGCCAAAATAAGTGTGGAAAAAGGTCCAGTCAAGAGGAGGCATCTGCTTTTTCAACTTAAAATTGCTTGTGGCAAGTGGGTGTCACCCTTCTTGCGCGTGGCTTATCCGCACCTTTTTGGGAAGTTAACCGGCAGCAAGTTACCAAAAAGGCAGGTCAAGAAATATGCTAATTTACTGATGTAAGGGCGAGAACAGAACTCAGTCTTGGTTCAAAAGACTGAGAAGGTAACTATGGACCATACCTAAGGGCGAGAACAGAACTAGTAGAGTAGTAGTTAGTATGAGTAGAGTAGGGATGTCAATAAGATAGCTCACCTCAGTCTTGGTTCAAAAGACTGAGGGAGGTCGTTCGACGAGGGGAGGAATTAATACGTTTGATTGGGACGGAGAGTCAATAGAAAACGTGTATGACGCATGGTAGGAGGAGTGTTCATGTATGTAAAATGAAAAGGCTAAGTACGTGTAAGGGTCATATCTTGATACTCCCACTCGAACGCAAAACACTAGAGATGCGGGTGTGCTCATTCAACTGGGTCTTCGTTTGACGATGAATGAAGGGCAAGCGAGTGTCGATGGTTGCGGAAAAGTTTTCGTGGTAGGGATTTCGTGAAGATGTCGGCAATCATATCATGTGTGGGTACATAGGGAATGATGACGGTCCCGTCGCTGACTAGATCTCAAACGAAGTGATAGCGGACGCGAATGTGCTTGGCCCGATCGTGGAATTGAGGGTTTTTCGTTAGTGCGCAACTTCCATTATTATCACCATATAACATGGTGGGGGTGATCAGCGAGAGGTCAAGGCCAAAATCGCATAGCAGCTGGCTGAGATGGATCTGTTCGCGGGCCGCGTTAGAGAGTGAGATGTATTCAGCTTCAGTAGATGAAGTCGCAATGACGGATTGCTTTTGGGAACGCCAACTGATGGGGGAACCGAAAAGAAAGTAGACATAGCCCCCAATTGAGCGACTGTCGTCTTTATCAGACGCGAAGTCAGAATCCGAATAACCGATGAGTCCTTGGTTGGACAAACCAAACGTTAGGGAATGATGTGTGGATCCACGAAGGTAACGGAGGAGATGGTGAAGCTGGCGGTAGTGCTCTATGCCAGGGTTACTCAGATATTTTGACAGCGCCGATACTGCATATGCAATGTCGGGACGACTAACGCGCATGGCGAAGTTGAGTTCCCCAACGACACGCGCATATGGCATGTGCACAAATTGTTGGATTTCGGTTTGAGTGAGGGGTGCAGATGACTTCGTCAAGGAGATCCCTGGAACCATGGGGGTAGATACTGGTCGACAATCTGACATCCGAGTTTCACTGAGAATCTGTTCGAGAAAGGAGGATTGGTTGATGGTAAGGTGCTTCTTAGAGTGATCTCGTGTAATGTGCATTCCTAAGAAATGACGCGCTTCACCAAGATCCTTCATTTCGAAACGTTTGCTCATCTCTGATTTGAAACCGTTAAGGAAATCCCGACAGTTCGATGCGAGCAACATGTCGTCAACATAAACAAGGAGCCAGATGGTCTTGTCATCTTTTCGTAAAACATACAGACTATAGTCTGCTTCACTACGAACAAAATTAAAGCCTTCCTTTCGCAAGAAATCATCGAGTGTCTTGTTCCATTGACGACCGGCTTGCTTGAGTCCGTAGATGGCCTTGAGGAGTTTCCAGACCCAATCTGGATGCTCAGGGTCTTCGAAGCCTGGAGGTTGACGCATGTAGATTTCTTCGTCAAGCTCGCCATTGAGAAAGGCAGTCTTTACGTCCATTTGATCAAGTTCAAGATCAAACTTAGCGACCATGGAGAGTAGTGCACGTACGGTGTCGTATTTTGCAACAGGAGCAAAGGTGTCGGTGTAATCTAGTCCTTCGATCTGTGTGAAACCCTGCGCAACAAGGCGGGCCTTGTGGCGGGCAATCTGGCCATTTTCATCATACTTGTGCGAGTACACCCACCGTGAGCCGACTGCTTTTCTCCCTGATGGGAGTGGTGTTAAGACACCCACTCCTTTTTCTCCCAACGAAGCTAACTCTTCATTCATTGCGCTTTCCCAATGACCCGAATCCATTGACGAGCGAGCGGCAGCTATCGTTTTGGGGGGAAGCTTCCGTCCATCAATCTTGTTGCTGTCCGCCAAGGATACATGCTTCGCAGAGTGCTCAATGGTGACATCAGGGTAGCACTAATACTAAGATTTTCTTCTTCAACAACCTCCTCCTCAACAGTGACCGGTACATAGGTCCAACGCCGCTGTACTGGGACATGTTTAGTTGGGATGGCAACAGTTTTCGGGACTGCTGGTCGCGCATCAATGCGTTGACGTGTCGAACGTCGTGGCTCAGGAGATGGTACCGTTTCTACCGGAACTTCAGCGGGGACAGGAAGGACATTGTCGTTCGACTGTGGGAATGGCTGTGGAGGTTCGGGGATGAGAGGAGCAGAAGTCGGAAGTACTCCCACTGAAACGGTACTGGGTCCTGGTAGTGTAATACCAGAATCATCTTCTCCAGGTCGTGTGGTTCTGAAGCCATCTTCTGATATCGGCAAAACATGTGGCAATGCGAGGGTGGGCTGCTGCATTACAATGCGCTGGTTGTGTAATTCAACGAGGGGTGAGAGAACCGAGTTGAGTGTGCCGTAGAAAAACTTCTCATCAAAAAGGACATTTCGAGAGCGCACTGTCTGTCGTGTCGCTGGGTCCCATAGAAGATATCCCGCGTCTTTGACGTGCCCCAATAGGAAGCACCGTCTCGAAACAAAATCGTACTTGTGGCGATTGTCGTCTGGGATGTGAGCATATGCGAGGCAGCCAAACGGACGTAGGTGCGAGACATTTGGTAGTTCACCATAGAAGAGTTCAAACGGTGTTCTGTTGTCAGTAGCCGACGACGGGAGGAAGTTCTTGATGTATACTGAGTTGAGGATGGCATGGCCCCAGAACGAACGAGGAAAACCACTCTGGTGATGGGCACTTAATGCTCAGGTGGCAATGGTCTGGTGTCCACGTTCGGCAACACCATTCTGTTCAGCTGTATAAGGCATCGTAAGTTCGTGCTCAATTCCTTTACTACGCAGGAATTCGATAGTAGTGCGAGAGACGTATTCGCCACTGTTGTCACTGTGGAGGTGTTTAACCCGTTGCCCTGACTGGTTTTCAATCCAGGCGATATATCGCAGAAGGTGCGAGTGTACCTCACTCTTGTGCTTAATGAGGTAGACAGTGGAAAAACGCGAAAAATCATCTGTGAAGGCAACAAAGTATGTTTCGCCGGATGGGGTTGCAGTGTTGACGGGTCCCCAAACATCAGTGTGAACGAGTTCAGCGACATGTGTTGCACGGTGTCGAGCATGAGACGGGAACGGCAATCGTTTCTGTTTGCCCATTAGGCACGACGGACAGTCAATGTGGTCACCAGGTCCTGTAGATTCATCTAACAGGTCAAGTGACAGTCCTAATACAACCTTCTCAGCTTTGCGCAAGGTGGAGTTTGCAGCATGGCCCATGCGTGCATGCCATACAGCTAGTGGTAATGGCGTAGCCGAAGTGGACCTGGTGGCAAAGGCCGTATGGGTGTGCTTGGCTCGAAGGTAGTATAGACCGGCAGAGCATTCCACACGTGCGATCACAGTCTTATCAGCACGACGCATTTGTCCTCCTTCAGCATCCGTTTCGAAGAAAATTCCTTCCGACGCTAGGGCAGACACTGATATCAGTGTGCACCGTAGGTCTGGTACGTGGAGGAAAGGGAGTTCGATAGACTCATGTCTTCCATTATTGTCGAGCACTAGCGTGATGAATCCCCAACCTGGGGCAAGAACAGTATCATCATTCGCAAGTTTCACGATTAATGGAGGGTTATAAGTTCTGTAGCGAGTGAAGAGGGAGTGATTGGATTCCATATGTGCGGTGGCGGCAGAGTCTACATGGAATTGAAAAGAAATAGTGCTCGTATTAGAGAAACTAGCAGAGTGTGTAGGAAGATGAAGAAATGATGGAATGCCGTCAGGTTGTCCTGGTGGGGGAACTGATATGTCAGTGCCTTGTGAAGGTGAGGAGGGAATGCACGCTGACGTGTTTGATGAGTCGGATTTTGCTAGACGAGCACGGCAGTTGTACCAGATATGGCCTGTGCGCTTGCAAGATCCACACATCGAGCGCCACGACAACTCCCATTTATCTCCCTTGGAGGCGTCAAAATCCTTCGGTTTGGCACGCTCAGTAGGTTTACCTGCTTTCACCACCCTAGCAGCCATGGCTGTGTGGTGCGCATGTGGGTTTGCAGAGCCGAAACTTGCATAATACTGTTCCGAATTCCTGATCTGGCTGATGACTCCTTCCAGCGTTAGCTTTCCGGTATTGGCGTCAGCGCTATGGAGTATGAGCTGGGAAAGCGGCGCATAGAAGTCGGGAAGGGCACGCAGTAGCACTTGGACAAGGGTATATTCGTTGCACTTCCATTCGATGGATTCAATGACCTTGAATTGGGCCTTGATGTCCGTGATCTCTTTAATGGTCTTGGTAAGGGAGTCACTATCGGATGCTTTGGGAAGGTCAAAGATACGGCCCATAAGGTTCGTAAAGCGGATGCCAACAGACGCCTGATACTTGTCTTCTAGCGCTTTCCAGATGGTGGCTGGATCAGTGACACCGGTGAAGTGGATGAGGTCACTTGAATGTACCGTCATACCAAGGAGTCCTTTGGTTATGCTTTGGCGTTCTCGGAAAGATATGACGTCCGCACTCGCATCATGTGTCGCGAGGCGTTTGTTGAAATCAGCCTCAGTCTCAGTGGTGCTTCTGGTTGGGCGTGGAGGACCCTTCTCATCTCCTGTAAGGAGGCGCCAAAGGTTGAAGAGCGAGAGCCAAAGGTCCATGGTCGTCACCCATGAGGTGTAGTTGGAGCCATTGGCGTCCAGAGGAGGGTGAGGAAAAGATGTTGGAATTCGGATGTTGGACGACGATATGGTGGACATCACTGGTGTCAAACGATGTGTCGGCGATGGCGACAGTAGAATGGGAAGGTTAAGTAGGTTTGGTAATGAGTGAGTTGGTACGACAGGCGTCAATGGCGGCGATGGCGGCAAGGGAATGGATAAGATCCGCGGGTCAAGCGGGGATAGAGGGGCGACCTTGTTCCAGTTCGGAAAAAGTCGGAGAGGCTCAGATAAGGCGAGTGGAAGCGAGAAACGAATGTGGTCCTAGTCTGAGCCAGGGCTCATAACCTATCAGAGGTGACGAGACTCAGACTAGGGAACTAAGGGCGAGAACAGAACTCAGTCTTGGTTCAAAAGACTGAGAAGGTAACTATGGACCATACCTAAGGGCGAGAACAGAACTAGTAGAGTAGTAGTTAGTATGAGTAGAGTAGGGATGTCAATAAGATAGCTCACCTCAGTCTTGGTTCAAAAGACTGAGGGAGGTCGTTCGACGAGGGGAGGAATTAATACGTTTGATTGGGACGGAGAGTCAATAGAAAACGTGTATGACGCATGGTAGGAGGAGTGTTCGTGTATGTAAAATGAAAAGGCTAAGTACGTGTAAGGGTCATATCTTGATATTCTCCCGACTGTAATAATTGTGAGTTTTGTAGTCGGTGCTCAATGTTATATCATTTTGTTGACGCACTGTCAGTGCATAGTCGTAGTCCTATCATTAGGTAAGTCCGTCACTGGAAATACTCTTCGATCGGTTTTGAAAATATTGTCAGGTATTTCCATCCGTAAGACTTCGGCGTTACTACCTTTGTTGTTTACTCATCACTCAACCCTATAACAGCTGTTGTATGGGTGGAGTGAGTCAGATGGCTCACTAACTTTGCAAATTACTGATACCTAGTAGATACCAGTCCCATGTGTTCCAGGACATGATTGCAATTGAGTGGACGGCATACCTGACCTTGAGCTCAATGGCTTTTGCTGATATCCTCATTGCGTCATCGCTATGCTACCTCCTCGCCACTTCCCGTACTGGATACTCTAGGTAAGGAGCCTTCATTCACTGTCGTGATCTGATATTCTGATATTTCAGTCATTTAGTACCAGTTCTTTCATAACAAAGCTCATGGGTTATATTATCAGCACAGGCTGTCTGACGAGGTATTTCTATCTCCAACTCACTCCATACCTCGACTAAGATGTCTACAGTGCATGTTCAATGATCGCAGTAATCACTGTGAGCTTCCTTCGCTTGCACTTCCCATGATTGAGGTCTCAGACAGCCACTCATAGTGCGCAGTGATGCCGAAGAACTTCATCTTTCTCAGTATTGAATTCATAGTGATCAAATGTAAGACCGACACATTCTCTCAGGACTTTGCTAACCAGCAGCACGGCTTCAAGTATACGTGAACTCTTTCATGGCACTCATGAACGCACGATACTACGTGCAGACCGATGTACCTAGTGTGGGTCCCACCAAACTTCGCCATGAGGTTTACCGCCCCAAACTGCGCATTAACACGTTGCAAGAAGATAAACTTCAGGAAGATGTGTCCGACAATGCAGTGTTGCATACTACTCGACCTATCCAAGCTGTTATGGTTGGTAATTGGATGATTTTTGATGCAAGAGTGCTAATGACACGTTTATCTACAGGCACCGACAATGAGGACGATGGAAATGCATTCTTTCTCGTTGGTGTGACAGACTACTAGTAGGCGTGTACGATTGTTTCAGTGTTTCCTCGTGATGAGGTTTGCAAATAACTTATGAGTTCGAAGTAAACTTTCACTTGTGTTGAAGTCAGTGTATATGCAAGGATATTGTGACTCGGAGAGACCCGGTCAACTGTCACGTCGCGTCGGTCACGGTTCAGAGCACCCATCCTCAAAGTTGGATCCACCTTTGCATCACTATTATTATTGGTGCGCACTTGCTTGATGGAACAACATCCTTGGAGCTCGAACGAGATGAAGCAGGGCATTTACTTGCTGGCAATTGCAAGTTGAGTACTCCTAACCGAACTCCTGGATTATCACTACTTTCCATCTAAAGGGCCGAGGCATACCCCGCGTAAGTTCACTTGTTCATGTTCGTTGTATCTCTTAAATGACATATCTCACGAGCTTCCCCAGAATGTGTCAAATACGATTAATGCCTTGAGCGGCACGCACTTCCGCAGTCTCCTGATCGATAGATCTGGCAGCTCGTATTGGGCATGCCTTATTACATGCGAGTCCAACAAGGGTATGGACAGAGTTGGTCTGGATCACTTATGGCCATTCTTTGTGATGAATCGTGCCCTCGTATTGCTTGTATTGACGCAGAACCGTACTAGAGAACAAATGCTACTAAATGATTCCCATGTTTCGTCCTAAATTTTAGGATCTTCAGCACTGCTTGACATGGTTCCATTGATCACCACACTGAAGGACGACCATCACGCTTGTCGAGCCACGATGCTCGCCTCTTATTAGCACTACCGATTATCAAATTGCCACACATAATCGCATTCCCTCCGCTCGCCCCTGCACAATTTTCCCAAAAAAGAGTCATGGAGCCAGGTTTTTGTCAATACGTCACATTACCTCGATGTTAGTATACCCACACTTACTTGCCTGGTGATTCCC
This sequence comes from Suillus occidentalis, assembly GCA_016628085.1. NCBI lineage: Eukaryota > Fungi > Basidiomycota > Agaricomycetes > Boletales > Suillaceae > Suillus > Suillus occidentalis. The sequence continues at coordinate 128,352 of JABBWB010000079.1, forward strand.
CCGGCAATCACAATCTAATATTCTCAAGCCTGTTGGACGATCGGGGGAATATAGTTTGCTTGTGTTTTTTTCCATGTAAGCACTAGTGCTAATAATGTTGATACAGGGCGATGATACAAACCATGCACCTCCACTGCACTCGCAAGTCCACCAATCAGCACTTCAAGCTTCAACACTCAATGTCAATCTGTAAATGCGGTGCGCGGAAATCCCTTAATCTCCCTTTTAGTAACTACTATTTTAGACCTACGGATATGAAGGCCGACAGTTCAATGCAACCAAGTCAAGCTGCAACGGGGGCGCGACAATCTCAAGTGTATATGCAAGGATGACCAACACAAAACAGAAGGCTCACTGTCTACTACCTATTCCCATACAACCGGATGTCATTTTGCACTGCCTTCATAGTTCTGGAGTGAATTAATCAAGCGCTTTCCTTTCAGTATCACAGCTAATATTCTGGCCGGCTGTGCCCAACATCAATATCACGATACGATATCAATCCTGCGCCTCGTGCAGAAAGTGCTCTCACCATCAACGTAAGATCCATCGCAGAATAGTCGGCAGTGCAGTACGTACTACGCTGATGGTGAGTTATATAGATAAACGCACGAATTTGTTCGCCAGCAATGTCTTCTTCTGCGCATGACCTCTTACCACAAGTGGACCTGGGGAACACGTTTGGGGTACTCTTTATTGCAGTCACCCTTTCAGCACTGTTCGTAAACTATTTCCTCGCTATGCAATCAATGCTGAACACTTCTCGTCGTCGTATTGTTTCATAATAGTCTCTTTGGTTTGACCAATGTTCAAATCTTCATCTATTTCCAGACGCAAAGAAACACGGGGATGACGCCTTTTAAGCTGATTGTATGTATATCATGCTGTCCTATTTCTCGGTTCAATGATCATTGACGCTATGTCAGGTTATCTGGCTTTGGTACGTGAACCTCCGAGTTACAATTGCTGAACACTTCAATTTTGCACTGTGCCCCAATCTTTCAGGATACTTGATGCTTTACACCTGGCACTGATTGTGCATTGCATCTATTATTATCTAGTGACTAAATACGCGAACTTCAATGCGCTCACAGAAATCGTGTGGAGTTTTAAGGTAAGTTTCCCATTTTTGCCCTCTATGCAGCCTTTTAACACTTATGATCTTGATGTATTTGTGTAGCTTCAGTTAATACTCGATGTAAGTTGTTTCCTGTAGACTTTGAGATTCGCACAAGACATGCGTTTGACAGGTTTTCATTGTTCCTACGGTTCATTTGTGAGTTCGATGTGCAATGTTACACGTAACACCTCAATTGATGATGCCTCTGTCCATAGTTCGTACATTTATCGCATATGGATAGGTATATATCATTCCCACTGATGATTCGTTTCTACTAATACAACGAATCTAGTCAGCAAGAGCCGATCAAGAGTTCTTCCAGCTGTATCAACTGTAGGTTGCAGTCGATGCCCAATTGTATATCGTTTTGTTGACGTATGGTCAGTGCATAGTCGTGGTTCTAACAGGAGGTGGGTCTGTCACTGGAAATGCTCTTCACTCAATCTTGAATATATTTCCAGGAATTTCCGTCCGTAAGACTTCAATGTTACTACTTTTGTTATTTACTCATCACTCAACGCAATGACAGCTGTTTTTATGGCGCAGTGAGTCAGACAGCTTTCTAACTTCGCAAAATTGCTGATAACCGGTAGATATCATTGCCACGTGTTCCGGGATATAGTTGCAATTGAGTGGACGGCATACCTGACTTTGGGATCAGTTACTTTTTCTGATATCGTTATTGCATCATCGCTATGCTATCTACTCGCTACTTCCCGTACTGGATTCTCCAGGTGAGGAGCACTTCGTTTGCTGTCGCAATCTGATTAATGTGGGCATTTAGTACCGATTCTTTCATAACAAAGCTCGTGAGTTATATCATTAGCACAGACTATCTGACGAGGTACTATCCCTCTCTCCAACTCACCCAATACCTTGACTAAGATGTCTGTAGCGTATGTTCAATGATAGCTGTAATTACTGTGAGTTTCCTTCCCTTGCGCTGTCCGTGATTGAGGTCTCAGACAGCCACCTATAGTGCGCGGTGATGCCGAAGAACTTCATCTTTCTCAGTATTGAATTCATAGTGATCAAATGTAAGACCAACACATTCTCCCATAATTGTGCTGACCAGCGGTACGGTTTCAAGTATACGTGAATTCATTTATGGCACTTATGAATGCACGATACTACCTGCAGACCAACGTGGTCAGTGTGGGTTCCGAATGTCATGTCCGCCATGAGGTTTACCACCCCGAGCTGCACATTAACACATCGCAAGATGATAAGCCTCAGACAAATGTGTCGGATGATGTAGTGTTGTATACCACTCGTCCAGGCTGTCATGGTTGGTAATTGTATTATGGTTCATGCAAGAGTGCTGATGACGTGGTGAATCCACAGTTACTGAGGACAATGGAAAGCATCCTTCCTCGTTGGCATGATAGACCACCAGTAGGCGTGTATGATTATTTCTGTGTTTCCTTGCGAGTAAGGTTGACATATAACTTATGAGTCTGGAGTAGATTATTATATCATTCCCTACCCAACATATTTAAGGACATACTCCGATTGCTGGCTGTAAATCACCGACATTCTGTCTGAGACTTGCATGTCTTATTACGTATCCTGCCACGTCCTATACATTGGTCCATACTCTTCCGCTCAACATTTTTACAACTCAGTAATCGCTGTGGTATAGAACCTGACGAAGCCAAACACCCACCATGTGTGTGCCATTCATTGGTGATCTTGGGCGATACACTTCCAGGAGATGAATGTCGAAAGCAGTTATCATTCGATGCGCGACCGCTTTGAACCAGGTTCCAGTGGCTTTCCGTAATGGCTTACATGGTGTTGAAGTTGTGTATGGTACAGCAGGAGACGATGAAACAAGGTAATGGCGCTTGCTACTTCGGAAGAGGCGAATAGCCATAGCTATTATGTGCATGTGACCCTAGCGGGTTCATGGTCCGCATAGCGAAATAATTGAGAATATGAACGTGCGTACTGACAGTCAGCGCCGCCTCGTGGGATCCATGCTGCGATACATACCCAAACTTACTATCTCTGCAGATTTTCCACAAGATGAGAGCATCGGACCATGATGCATGGGATGAGCCCCAGCTCCAACTGTTCATAAATAAGTCTCACAAGGTTCTGTCAAACGGCCTTGGTGTTTCACAATATGTGGCTGTTGCTTCGGTCCCCCAGGGCCCAGGTCTTCATCTCTAGTGCGTTTTGGAAAGACTATATCCAAAGTATCAATTGTGGGACAATGACTTTATATTTGGTCTTCATGGGGCGGTACAATGCGGAAGTGGTAGCGCTGCAATCTCTTGCCGAGAAGCCATCGAAAGGAGAGGATTATAGGATGACGACCTGCACGGGCGATCCAACATTGCCCCTCAGATGGACGTTAACGAAGCTATGCAAGGCGCATATGTAATGTATTTCAAATTTGTGCACAGATAAACAAAACAAATGGAAGAACTCACCTAAGTTCCCGGTCCTTCCGCCATAGGCTGTTTTCATGTGACTGGTGTGCTCAGTGAAACAAAGTTGCGTTTCGACACAACGTTATATAAAGAAAACAGCTGCCAGGCCATCGTGGGACTTGCACTAGTACATCACATAATTACCACCGTTGGAAAATCGTGCTTCCGCCATCAGGCATCAGCGCTCATGGATCACGTCAGAAGCCATGATGTAGAGCAACTTATGGCAGTGCGGATATTAATATGGGGTATATCATAGTAAACCTCCTGCTGGTGGACTCGTTCAGCCAGCGACTATGTCTTCTTCGGTACCAACCGCTATTCCACAACTTGACCTGGGAAACACGTTTGGGGCGCTTTTTATTGGTGTTATCCTTGCAGCAGTGTGAGTGATCTATTTGCTCGTTATCATGATGGCAGTCAAAAGCTGAGCGCCGCTTCCTGTGATCCGTCGTCGTAACACAATTCCATGGAACAGCCTCTTTGGTCTAACCAATGTTCAAGCTTTCATCTACTGCCAGGCGCATGCACGCGCAGGAGTAACGTTTTTCAAGCTCGTTGTACGTCCATGCTGCCTTGTTATCGGTTCTAGTTGTCTAAATGCATGTTCTGGCAGGTTTTCTGGCTGTGGTAGGTTTACTTCTGAGCTGCAATTATTGATCACATAGAGATCGTTTCCCCAATTTTTAGGATACTCGATGCTCTGCACCTGGCCTTGACAGTCCACGGTGTCTATTACTATCTGGTGATGAACTACGCTAACCCCAGTGCGCTCACGGAAGTCGTATGGAGTCTCAAAGTAAGTTTCGACGTTGGTCCTCTGTGCAGCCTCTGATGGGCAGGGATAGCTTCAATTGGTAGTCAACGTAAGTTGTTTTCGATATGGACTGTGATCCGCTCAAGACACACTGCAGGTCATAATAATTCCTACGGTGCATCTGTAAGTTCCATGACTGTTACTGCAACATTCAAGTAATGCCTTGGTTTTTTATCAACAGATTGTACGTTCATTGCATATGGAGAAGTAATTATTCCTTTCCTATCGCGATTTTGCTACTCATTTACAACATGGAACTAGTATGCCAGGGCCGATCAAAAATTATCCCGGTCATAGCATTGGTGGGTTTTTAATTGGAGTTCGATCGCATTTCATTCCGTTGATTCACTATCAGGGCATGGTCGTGATCCTAAGCTCAGGTGAGCGTGTTACATTCACATATCTTTCATGCAATCTCAAACCTCTCCTCAGGTGTTGCCGTCCGTAAGTTTTCAATGATGCCATTGTAATTGGCTCATCGTTTGACCTAATGACAGCCCTTGTGTGGGCCCAGTGAGTCGGGCAGCTCCCTGACTGCAAGAGGTGCTGATAGCAAATAGATATAAGACTACGTTGTTCAAGAATTTGGCTGGAATCGCGTGGTCAACATACCTGTCTTTGAGCGCTGCCACTTTTGTCGATGTTGTCATCGCATCGACACTATGTTATCTCCTCGCCACTTCACGTACAGGGTTCTCTAGGTATGGAGCAGTTCATTCCCTATTGTGATATGAAACACTTACGCAGATTACCCAGCACCGATTCATTCATAACAAAACTCGTGGGCTATACCATCAGCACAGGCTGTCTGACAAGGTAACCCTCCTTTCAGCCTACCCAATAGTACCTTGACTAATATATCAACAGTATATGTTCAATGGCAATCATCATTACAGTGAGATTATATTCTGTTTGTCTACATTCGAGGTCTGAGGGTCACCTGCAGTCCGCTGTGATGCCGACGAACTTCATCTTCATCGCTCTCCAATTTTTAGTGACTAAACGTATGACCAATAACATTCTCTCAATGTAGTGCTGACCAGCGTTTTCAAGTATATGCCAACTCGTTTATCGCATTCCTGAACGCGCGACACTACATGCAGGCCAACGCGACCGTCGACTCTCACCAACTCCATGACCGACATGGCGTCTACCGTCCGGAACTTCGTGTTGGCGTGTCGCAAGACGGAGAGTTTCAGAAATCCCAGGACACTGAAGATGCAGTGCTGCACATTACGCAACCTGTTCAGGATGTTTCGGTTAGTGGCTGTGGTATTTTGTCGATGGATGAACGCTAATTGACGTTTGAACCACAGCCGCCAGCAGGATCGACGTTATATATGAAGTCTTCGTCGCTGGCGTGATGGATGATAGTTATGAATGATTATTGTATGTTTCCCGACGAGGTAGCGCTCGCAAACCTAGTTATGAGTGCTTGGTCACTTGTTATCACGCTGCCTGACACATTATTTGAGAAGACGGATTCACACGTCCTACCCGGTTGCACTAGATGAGAGGGGCGATTCATTGACGACAAGTTTTGGCCTACTATATAGCACGCCAATTCAAACAGCACCCTGAATTCGCAGAATACTCGATGTGCTACACCTGGCCATCAACATCCATTTTGTCCAGTGACCTTCCAAGTCACTTCCCTGTATAGCTAAAGACTGAGTACGCGGGAAGCGCAACAGCAAGACTCACAGACGTTCTTGATTTCTGCATGGTCTGTGATAAAATAGGCGCATTCAATGGTCTGTTGAAAGATCTGTTCGAGGAAACCGCGCATCGATGAAATCTGGCCAAGCGTCTCGTCCTGCATCATAAAGCTGCAAATTTAGACCCGAGTTATTGATAAAATGATGTATTGCTTTGTTGCAATATAATTGGACGATGATAATCTACACCGATGACTCGTAAGCAGGAGTTAACAACGAGAGAGGTACCAACATACGTTTGATACAATCTTTGCACATGGCTGTATCTGCGGAACGGGATTAGTTCGGTTCTAATCAAGACGAATTGAGCCCATAAATCCGCGAGATTCCCGATAAGAGTCAATGATACGTGCTCCTGAGATTATATGCGCCCTTGAGACCCGCCGGTGTATTTTGTGCGGCGGAATATTAGATCTCGCAGGTCCCAACAGTATATTGATGCCTTTGGCAACCTCCTTGGCGTCTCGAAGTGACGATTGGGGATTAGCACATCGTTCCGCACCGAAGGAGAGTCAGTCGACGAGGCGCCTTCGCAATTGATATTTGGAAAAACAAACCCGCGGCCGCGGGAACTTTTTAAGTACTGTGTATGATTACTTGAGCCTTGTTCTAGGAAACTCGGGATCCTTATCGACTCACCGAAACCTTGTTGGGCGTTTTTCTAACTTTCCCTAAAAACCAACGGGCTCTGCCACAGGTACTATGCGCCCTAGACGAAGAGTCAGCATTTCGAGGGAAGCGAATATCATTCCATCGATCATCAGCGACGTACCGAGTTTTCACTAGCGCTTGCTACACCGGACTGCAGGTTTCGGGAGGAAGAAATTTCTCGATCGAATGAGTCCACTCAATGTAATCAAAAGATGTTGAAGACCGGTTCGAGCGAAGTGTTTCGAGTAAGGGAAGCATTTCGTCTAGAGTCGAGCAACAGGCCATCGCAATGAGTTCGGGAAACCTCGAAGCAGTAAGATTATTTCAAGGCTTGCTGCTGTGCTGATTCAAGCGTCAATTATGCGCTATTGGATTCTAGGAAACGTCAGGAAGTCGAAGGAGCGGCCATCTTCATTCGCCCAAGGTTTGTAATAGATTTCCAACTGGCAGTGGCAATTACTGGCAGAATTCGATACTCGCATTGATGATCTATCACTAAAACAGGTTGGGAGGGTCCGGAGAGCAACGAAGTCAAGGAACAAATTGGCAAGCAGACGGTGGCGTTCAAGTGATGTTGAACAAATATTAATGCAAATGTCGCACGCTTCTAATCTAAACGTCAACACCCATCTGCACTGACAGCCTACAGGTATCAGATACTCAAACGATAGTACTGGCTCATGATAGCTTTATGGTAAGTCGAGTCTCAACAGGGATGTAACGAAACAGCACATTCTTGGTCGAACAACACCACGCGTCGCCTTATCATATCCTTTGGTTGCGCGAACCCTGCCGCGCTCACAGTGAGTTCCTGCTTCGACCTTCTACTCAGCGTCTAATGGTAATTGCTAATGTCCTTGCAGCTTCAGGTGATTGTCGGTGCAAGTTGAATTACCTTGTATTCGGTTGTCGATGGCATTTCGTTTTGTTGCCAATCGACGGCTAGATCATAATCGTGGTCCTATGTCCAGGTGAGTCTATATCCCGGGAATTTTTCACTTGATTTTGCAGAAAAATTCTTCAGGTATCGTCATCCATGAGTTCTTAAAACTTTCAGAGACTCGTTATTGGCTCGAACCTTACCATAGCCAGTGTTTGGGCAACGTGAGTGAAAAGGCTTCCGTATTCACACAAACGCTGATTCGTGTAGATACAAGTGTCATTCGTTCAGCGATTTGATTGGAACCAAGTGCTGGATATATGCGGTTGTGGGCTCTTCTAATTTGTGAGTATCATCATTGCATCATCTCTATGTAAGCTCCCATACTGGATTTTCGAGGGAAGGATTTATGGAGCTAACGTTTATTTCTTCGGACCGATTCACTGTACCATCAGTATGGGCTGTATGACGAGGTAACAGACTTTCCGGCCTACCCCATGGTACTTAGATTGATCTCCGAGGATTGTGCTGACCAATGGTTGCGTTTCAAGTATACGCGAACTCTATCATCGCGCTCCCAAATGCGCGATATTATGCTGGGCACGCTTGGGGCACGCCAACTCAGCCATCGTTGATCCTTCCGAATTTCATCTATGCCACGAGGTCTATCGACCGGAGCTTCAGGCGCCCCGTAAAATCTCCAACAATAAAGTGCTGCATATCACTTGTCCTATTCAGGCTTTTATGGTTGTCAATATTTGTTAATGGGAGTGCTAAATGACACGATTTTGCCCGCAGCCGCTAACAATTCTCCCCTACTAACGGGAAGGCTCACCAGTATGAATTAGTGTGTTTTCTTTTTATCACGAGGTAGGGCTTGCGGATTACCTATGAGTTCGCGGTACTATCCGAGTAAATTGTTATACTGCAAGAGTCAATCCGTTAGCTTAAGGTACTTGCTTTAAATTGAGCACTGCCATGCATCGTCATTTTGCTGGAGACTAGTCGGGCCATGGTATCGAACAGAAGTCTGAAAGTTGTGAGCCCCCTTTTAAAAATCATACTCCCGCAAAGTCGTGTATACCACCTGTATTTATCTATGGTCTTGCTAGGGGAGACTGACCACGGTGCTGGGAAGAATCTTCGGCAGACTGCGAGCTTGAAGCCCATCAAAGACCTAGGCTCGTTGATCACCGCATCTTCCGACTCCACAAGAACCAAAATCAGTACTGAACTGTGAGAAAGATCAACTGGTATACTTAGCACTGGCAGCGGTAGACGACGACTGATTTGAAACCACGCGATGGTTGGTGCCACGATGGTGCAAAGATTTTCTCCTGCTGATAAGTTCGCGCGTTCCAAGAGGTTATCTTGAGTTGTTGGCACACGGCTGCACAGAATCGGGCCGGCGGCAAAAGCGGAGATCAGGCTGAGTAAGTCACAAACAGCAAGCGCTTTGTCAGCGAGCTCGCCATCGAGCTCGCAATGATTACAAGGAATTGCAATGGAGTTAAAATTTCTCTCTTCCAATAAATTGCCGGCGTACGTACGCACATATAAGGTATTCCAAGTCTCTGCCTCTTTGTAGCTAACCTCCACCTTCCCCGCACTTCTCTCTCCCACAACCGATTTACCCTACGTAATCGATACCCTAGTACGATATGACCATCTCCATCTCCCCCGCCAATGGCCATGCCAATGAGCATGCAATCAGCACCAAGCACCATCTGAAGCGCTCACCTGAGCACGGATTTTCTACGCGAGCCATCCACATAGGTTCAGAGGCAGACCCCACAACTGGCGCCGTCATCCCCCCCATATCCCTCAGCACGACGTACAAACAAGACGAAGTGGGCGTGCACAAGGTTCGTGTTTCAGTTTTGCTTGACGTGCCGTAGCGTAGCATACTTATGCCGTGTGTGATGGTGAACAGGGCTTTGAATATTCTCGTTCTGGCAATCCAAATCGCGATGCATTAGAGCGCACGCTTGTAGGTCTGGAGGCAGGCGCAGGTCACGCTATCACGTTTTCTTCGGGCAGTGCGACGACGGCCACGATCTTGCAGTCTCTAGGTCCGAACGCGCACGTCCTAAGTGTGAACGATGTCTACGGCGGCACGTTCAGGTTCCTCACGAGGGTTGCGAAGGAAACCATGGGAATCGAGGCGACGTTCGTAGACTTGGAGAACGCAGCAGATGGCGATGTGCTAGGTGCTATAAAGGAGAATACAAAGGTTTGTACTTTTTCGTTTAAATTTAGCCAGCCACTCACACGAATCCCCTAGCTTATCTGGATCGAATCGCCAACAAATCCCACCCTCCGACTAATTGATATTCCACGTATAGTCGCCCTCGCACGCCAGGCACCATCAAAGCCTTTGATCCTCGTCGATAACACCTTCCTCTCTCCATTCTATGCCTCCCCACTCCTCCAGGGTGCTGACATCGTCATTCACTCCCTCACCAAATACATCAACGGCCATTCTGATGTCGTAATGGGCGCTGCTATCCTCCCCTCCTCATCTACGCCAGACAGAGACTACGATAGCCTCACCCAAAAGCTCCGTTTCCTCCAGAATGCCCACGGCGCCGTCCCGAGTCCATTCGACTGCTGGCTCGCCCAGCGCGGCGCCAAAACTCTCGCCGTGCGGATGAAGACCCACGGTTTGAACGCATTCCGCATTGCCTCCTTCCTGACTTCGCATCCTGCTGTCGAGCACGTCATTTACCCTGGTCTCGCCACGCATCCGCTACACGCCCTCGCACACACCTCCCTCAGCCCCCATACCCAGCAGTTCCTCAACACCCTCCCGCAATCAACTCTTGCACATGGTATACCCTACGGCGGAATGGTCTCGTTCCGCGTACGTGGTGGTGCAAGGAGTGCCGAGGCGCTCCTGCCGAAACTGAAGCTGTTCACGCTTGCTGAGAGTTTGGGTGGTGTAGAGAGTCTTGCGGAGTTACCTGCGCGGATGACGCATGCGAGTATCCCGCCTGCAGAGCGTGAGGCGTTGGGTATTGAGGGGCTGGTGCGGTTGAGCTGTGGGATTGAGGAGGTGGAAGACTTGGTGGAGGATTTGAGGAGTGCGTTGGATGGGCTTGAGGATGAGGATAGTGGGTGTGAGAGTGGTTTGGTGACCCCGCCGTCGGATGTGAGCGATGGTGCTGATGGGGTGCATTGATTGTAGCCTTGCAGTGCCCTGGATATCTATGTAGATATTACCGGAGTCGTTTCTGAGCTCATTGAATAGTACAAGCTTGGACACCTCCAAGTCATGAGATCCTGTCGATTTCTGGAGTGGTCTTCGGTCATTGGTGCTTTGGATTGGTTGAAGATGCGCATATTTAGCCGTCGCGTTGATGACCTCACTGAACTGAAATTTGCTCCTCCGCTGAAAATGAAACTATTTAGAACCGCAAATCTCGTCAATCGTTGCCACGTCAATTTCAAATTAAAGACAACATGACGCAGGAATTTCAAACAGCACCAGCCTGAGTGACATACACAGCACACTTTCCTCCCTGTCCAATGTCCAATATGAGGTTGGTGTCTCGCTGTAAAACAATTGTTGGCATTCAACGTCGTCATCTCGCTCGTCACTTTGTTCGTCATAGTTAGCTTTCTATTTTTGTTCTCGGACTCTATACGTATGTACGCCTTATAATCCTCGCGCTTCGCCCCGTTCATACCTCAGTTGTTCTTATCACGACGCTGAGGTATGTATCTTTGTTTCTTGCACGCCGTCCTTAGCTCATGTCATTGTACCACTAGACCTCGGTTCTAGGTACTTTTAATATCAGTTGTTCTTATCACGACGCTGAGACCTCGGTTCTAGTTTCCTTTCAAAAGGTTATGAGCCCTGGCTCGAATTGAGCCATCAAACGAAACATATAGATCGAACTTCCCTCACGCTCGCGCGCAACTCATTTACTTTCACTCGTCTTCAGACTCTTCTACACGACGGCATCGTCATGGGGAAGTACGACCACATTCCCGAACTTCTGGGCTCCGAGAACTATGTTGGCTGGGCTACCAAGATGCAGTACGCATTGGCGTGCGAGGATCTGTGGTGCCATGTCAATACGATCGTCGATCCAGCAGACCTCCTCGGGACACCATCTTTCATACCTGTACCTGTCGATCTAGCCAATATCACAACTGCTGAGCGTACAACCATGCGTGAATGGCTACTCACTGATATGAAGGCCAAGGACCTTATCACCCGCCGCCTCAGTCCATCAGTTGGTTCCCTCGTCTCACGTTCTCACACTGTTTCAGCACGTAAAGCATGGCAAACGCTAGCCGAACACTTCAATCGGACTGATACAAGCGCTCAGTACCAACTTCGTCAACGACTCGATGCTCTTCGTATGAAGGACTCGGCCGATGCTACCAACTACGTTGGACAGCATGCGGTTCTGCGTGAACGACTTCATGATTCGGGCGCTCCTCTCAGAGATAGTGATGCCATCTATAGCTTGCTCATCGGCTTACCTCAGACGCCCCTTTGGCAACAGTTCAAATCCATGCTTGAACAACGCATGCATGACGAGATTATGACCGCGACGGCAGCGCATCCTTCCACATTCACTGTTGAGAGCTGCGTCTCTCGCATCACTGCTGAAGCAGCCCGTCATGTACACGCCCAAGCCATTCATGCCGCACGTCCTGGGTCAGAATATGCAAATGCTGCGACGTCATCCAACAGTTCAAAGTCGAATGTGAACTCCATCACCGGCTTACGCAAGCACAAGCATAATCCTGAGGGTATCTTCTGTACGACGGCAGGGTGTAATAAAGGCGACCACGACCATGCCCATTGCTATCAAAAGGGGGGTGGTATGGAGGGCCAAGCACCTTGGATGCGTAACAAGAAGGAGGCAGATGCACCTGCGGTTGCTGCTGCTGCAACGACGACGACCACAACGACGGCACCACCTGCACCTGTCATCGCGGCAGCAGCGACAGATCTTAATAGCCTGATGTATGACTTATCATTCGCATCCATTGCAGAAATTCCAGACAACATTGCATGTGCAGTCAATCTCCCCTTCACGACGATTCTCGATTCGGGCACGACCGTCACACTCATCAAAGACAGACGCTACTTCCACTCCTACTCAACTGAGGATCCCGTGGACGTGCTCACGGCCAACCACGGTGTCCTACAGACCACGGGTCGTGGTACATGTGTCGCGTGGCTGGAGATTGGAAATCAACGTCTTCGTATCCGTCTCTCTAATTGTCTTCATGCGCCCGGTGCCTTGCTGAATCTTCTGTCTGTCAGTTGTATGAACGCAAAGGGGTGGGATGTCAATTTTCGTTCCAACATGACTTGCGAACTCGCGTATCAAGGGAATTTGCTTGGTTCCATTCCTGCGACAGGCAAACTCTATGCACCCAACATTGAATTCGTTCCTTACGCACCTGCGCTTCCTGCCCAGATCGCCCTGCCAGAGTTGTCTGCATTTGCTGATGTTCCTCTCACACTCGACTTGTGGCATGCACGCGTTGGTCACATCGGCAAGGAGGCCGTAAGTCGCCTCAATCGCATTGCGAAGGGCATCACCATTCAGTCATCTGCTCCCTTGTCACACTGCGAGTCTTGCATTCTCGCAAAACATCCACATCAGCCATTTCACTCCTCCGAAACTGAACGCGCAGCATCCTTCCTCGACCTCATCCATAGCGACGTCTGCGGGCCAATACCAACAGTGACGCCTCACGGCAAACGTTATTTCATCGTCTTCCTCGACGACCATTCTCATGCCCTGGATCTGCAACTCTTGGCGTCCAAAGATCAGGCTTTGGATGCATGGCGGACTCTACGTGCTAGGTGGGAAAATATGTCAGGATTACGCGTGAAGGTCTTCCGCAGTGATAATGGGGGGGAGTTTCTTAGCGATGCTTTCACGCTTCAGTTGGAGGAGGCGGGTATCCAGCGTCAACGCTCTGCGCCCTATGCTCATCAGCAGAACGGGAAAGCAGAGAGGGTGATGCGTACGATCGAAGGTCGTATGTATGCGATGCTGGATTTCGCCCGCCTCCCTCCTGGACTCTGGGGTGAGGCCGCTCTAACAGCATGTTACCTGTTCAATAGGACCGAATCTCGTGCTCTGCCAGCCGGGAAAACACCATATGAGATGCTTCATGGCACTCAGCCAAATCTCGCGCATCTTCGCGTATTCGGTGCACGCTGTTTCGCCCGGATTCCCACTGAACTCCAGTTGAAGCTTGGACCACGTTCGCGCGAGGCTGTATTCATGGGGTATCCACCGGGGGTAAAAGCATGGAGGTGTCGTGATGCTGTTACAGGGGCATTCTTTAACTCTAGGGATGTGATCTTCGACGAAAACTTCACTGATCGTCCCTTCCCAGACAGTGATGACGATGACGACTCTACTGTAGCCCCACCATCCATTCCATCCACACCTAGCATGCCATCTGAGCCTCCCCACGTCGCAATTATCCGCCGTTCTGGACGCATTCCTGTCCCTACTGAAAAGGGTCAGCTGTTCAAAGGTCGTCTCGCTGCTGATAAGGCACGCCTCACCCGTCAGCGTGAACTACGTGCAGCCCGTGTCAATGGCGTACCTCCGTCATCGACTGACACTACCACCTCCGAGCCTCCCATAGTTCCTACTCCGACGCCCATGCCAGAACTCCCTGCTCCCACTGTCGTCGATCCCGACGAGATCGTTCCAGACGACGATGAAGTAGGTTTCCCCCATGTCATCGCGAACCTGATCATAGTCGAAGTAGCCGCACTTTCTGTCCGCAGCGATACCCGTCGCAATCCCCTCACCTCCGGATATGATCTCCGTATCCCACCAGCGACCTACGACGAAGCAACACGACGGCCTGACAGCGATCACTGGCTAGCAGCAATGCGGAAGGAAATGAATCTCATGTCGGAGATGAATGTGTATGAACTTGTAAGTCTTCCAGCGGATCGACGTGCTATCGGGTGCCGCTGGGTCTTGGAGTTCAAAGAGGATCTCAAGGGAGGACCTGTGTTTAAGGCTAGGCTGGTAGCGCAGGGGTTTTCGCAGATTCCGGGTGTTGACTTCGGCCGGACTTTTGCACCTGTTGCGAAATCCGCATCCATTCGGGTCCTGTCTGCATATGCCGCAGCACATGACTGGGAGCTCGATTGTTTTGACGCAAAGCGTGCATTCCTCTGGGGTAAACTGCAGGAGGATGTTTATATGCGTCAACCTCCTGGATTCGAGCGTCTCGGGCCTGATGGATCGAGCCTTGTCGCGCACCTTCTATCCTCCCTCTATGGTCTCAAGCAAGCCGCTTATGACTGGTACGAGCTCCTACGTGATGTTCTGACACGTCTCGGTTTCTTACGTTGCGAGGTGGACTACGCGGTGTTCATATTCGATCACATCAATGCGCAGGGGGTACGCGTCATCTGCATCATTGCGTGGCACGTCGATGATGGCCTGGCAGGATCTAACAATCGTGCGTTCCTCGACCAGACTAAGGGTCAAATTGCCGAGCGCTTTGGCATCACCGATCTCGGGGCCGTGACGAAATACTTAGGGATCCAGTTCATCAGGGATCGTCAAACACGTGAACTGTGGATGCATCAAGAGGATTACATTCTTCATCTGCTGGACGAGCACGGTATGACTAATTGCAACCCCGTCGCTCTTCCAATGGATCCGAACTTTCCGTTTGGGCGTCCTACTGACGTCTTTCCTCACATTGACGACCTCCCTACCGAATATCGTAAGCTCATCGGCGAACTTCTGTACCTGGCCATGTACACCCGCCCCGATATCGCGCTCACCGTCATGCGACTCTCCCAATACAACTCGTCTCCCGAGCCGAAGCACTACTCCGCTGCTAAACATGTTCTTCGCTACCTCGCGGGAACAATCACAATGCGCACCCACTACGGCGGCCCAGGCATCAATCCAGCGTTGCACGGATTCTCAGACTCCGATTGGGCGTCATGTCCCGAGGACCGTATCTCGATCTCGGGTTACGTCTGGTTCTTGAACGGAGGTCCCATATCACACTCGGCGAAGAAGCAAACGACTCAGGCGTTGTCCTCGTGCGAAGCAGAATACATGGCGCTTACAGCGGCAATTCAGGATGGCATTTGGCTTAAGTCCCTCTTCGAATGTCTTCAGTTCTCCTTCTCTGTTCCTCTGCAACTATTCGCTGACAATGCGGGCGCCATTGCTCTCTCTAAGGAGGCCGCGAATCACATCCGCACGAAACATATCAACCTTCGTTACCACTTCATCCGTCGTCACATCGAAGAAGGCACTTTCATACCCGTATGGGTCTCCACGCACAAGAACACAGCAGATATCTTCACAAAGGCTCTTCCCCGTCCCGCATTCACTCATCATCGTTCCGGACTGTCGCTCGTTGCACGTTGAAGGGGGTGTGTTGGCATTCAACGTCGTCATCTCGCTCGTCACTTTGTTCGTCATAGTTAGCTTTCTATTTTTGTTCTCGGACTCTATACGTATGTACGCCTTATAATCCTCGCGCTTCGCCCCGTTCATACCTCAGTTGTTCTTATCACGACGCTGAGGTATGTATCTTTGTTTCTTGCACGCCGTCCTTAGCTCATGTCATTGTACCACTAGACCTCGGTTCTAGGTACTTTTAATATCAGTTGTTCTTATCACGACGCTGAGACCTCGGTTCTAGTTTCCTTTCAAAAACAATAAAATGTACTCACTATCACTTCAAAAACTGCTCAAAAGTGCGGTATTGGAATATACAGCGTCACGAGCACGTCACGACCGCTGGTTCTTGCCAACAAACCTTGCGTGGCAGTCTGCTGGCATTAGGGCTGAAAAAAACACAACCACTTAGTGTTTCCTTGGATCAACAATGATTAGGTCCTTCCCATAATTGCATACCCATCGGAAGAATATTATTCGGTGTATAAAAGCAAGATTTCCCCTTACCAATCCTTCAGCCATATTTCATCCTAAATCACATCGTCACTCACAATGCGCTTCTCCTCTGCAATCGTCCTCGCCGTTGTTGCTGCTTTAGCATCATCAACCTCTGCCACGCCCGCGCCCGCTGACGCTGCCCCCGGTCATTGTAACACCTGGTGCATTCATAATCGTCAATGCAACACCTGCCCTACAGTACAAGAATGCGTGAGTTTCGGTGGTTTGTTGTCTTGGATTCAACCATATGACTAATCGGCACGGCAGGTCTTTCCTTGGTGTGCAGTGAGTCGTGTTCACATCGGTGCAGTATGGTTCATGGCGCTGACGCGTAAGTTCCTAGGAACGGGGATAGTGAACACTGTCTTTTTCCTTTTTGTACTTATACAAGCGCACCATTCACCTGCGGACGGACGACCCGCAGTTTGTACTACAAAAGTAACGATGGATATACTACGTTTGCTGTCTCCCTCTCTTCATTTACCTGTGACCACAACGCCCGAATATCCCGTCGATTTCGGACTCTTGACAGCGCAGTGTATAATTCACCATGCGCGAAACCATCTGTGCGCACGTCCAAAATTGATTGTTTCCGAGTCACCGTCCAACTCAATCTCGCAGGATTAAAAGAGAATGTGATGCGAGGCATACAATGAACCTCCCCCGTATGTGGAATTTGCAAAAAATGAAACAGGAGGACGAAAACAGTGGAGCGCGCACATGGCGTCGACACGATATTGGAAATCGCACCGTCCTTACAATATGTAGAAGTGGCCGGTTGCAAATTATAGAGCAACACGGCCTGACGCAAGAGCACTCGAACTGAATCGAACGGTACTGACAGACACGAAAAAGCTTTCCTCAGATCCGTCCTATGTCCAGCATGAGGTTAATGACTCGCTGAAAAGCAATGAAATGTGCTCACCATCACTTCAAAAGTTTCTCGGAAGTGCAGTCGCAAGCTTGAGAGCGAGCTGGTCAATATTGACTTGGATATTAGTCAACGTTAACACCTGAGGTTGTCACGTGTTCAAGTTTGTTTGAAACGGCCTCTACGTTCAACAGATGCTATCATAGCTAGCCAAGTTCTACTTATGATTGGCAGTCTCCCGTAATCATCCTCTTCAACACGGACGACAGTTGTTCCTTCTTGATCACGCTATAGCGTTCAGACCGTCAAACCCATGTCAAACATGGATGGCATGCAGGAAGACGTAAGTTTGATTAATACTACTAGAGTCACAGTGAGCTGACTACTCATATCAGAATGCAGACACGAGGCCTTTGTGATTAGGGTGTTGACTACGGCATCATGATAACAGTTCAAATTATACACCAAACATCAACCAATTTCCACCTCTTCCCCACCACTGAAGCCAATCGCGCTCTCAGAATCCGTACTACCCACCCATCATGCCATTTGCTGCAGTGGGATCAAGCCTGCATCCGATCAGTGCAGGCGAAATACAAGCACTTAAGTCTCTGCCAAAGGCAACACAAGTCGGATCTCTTATCATACTATTTCGTCCCATGACTAACATGCACCCAAGATCACTGTAAAGAAAGCTCTACAAGGATCCACCACAGATCTCGCGAGGCTGATTGATTATATTCCGACCAGCAATGCTTCCCGTTTTGGTTACTTGGCGCCCATCTTTCACGCAGCGCTTGATTCAGTTCAAGTGCCAAACTACATCAATCCCGATACCATTCCCGCCATCATGCGCGCGAAGTGGGCTCTCTTGGGATTGGTGAAGATTTCCACAGTCGCTCCCTTGACTCCTGATAGTGGGGAGGACACCGTGACAAAGTATATTGTGAGGAGGTGGAACGACATATACCCGTGGATGCGGTTTTTCGCTCGAAATTGCCTCCCTCCTCCTTATGACGTCTCACTTGCGCCTCCTCGCCCTGATCTGTGCAGTGTGTTCGATGCTGGAAAAATGTGCATCAGTCCGCTCACAGTCATCTGCACCAGATCGGAAGAAGGACGTCACTTGCTGCGTTCTTCTGTTTCTGTCCAGCACTATATCGCACAGTTATGGATATTAGTTGGAAACATTAGGGGAGATGTACTCCCAGGTGACCCTGGAACTACATCGGAAGGCTTTATTCCCATGCTCCGGACGTCTTGGGCGTTAACAAACTTTGTGTGCGTATCTGAATCTGAAGATCCAGACAAAGCCACCCTTCCGCTATCGAATTATATACATGCTGCCGGCGGGGTGAAGCCTGTTGTCATCACCCTTCTCAAATACATCCGTCGGATTACCAGAGATGCTGCTGCTGTAGAAGAACCCCGATCGTGGACTACACGCGATAAGAGCGTAGAACTGCTTCATCTCTACACTACTGGTCTCAAATATTCTTTCCTGTTTCTGCAGACTATCAGTCGCCAAGACGCTTCATGCCGCGCACAACTTATTCGCCAAGGTTCGATTCGCACGGTGGCGGACGCGATCGCTCGGATCTCGCCAAAGATCTTGGTGCAAGCAAACGAGACATTGGATTTTCATCCAGATATGGGACTCGCAGAGAGACAGAATGTTCTATGGTCGGGCTACTCTTACATAGCATCTGCTATTCGCGATGCAGATGACGGGGTAGCAGGTGTATGCCAGGCAATCGATGCTGGCCTCCTTCAGACTTTGACGCTTGCCGTTATTTGCCCGGCTCATGCCAACCGTCGCGATCATCCACCCCGTGGCAGCATGGGTGACATAGAGTTGCTCTTCCTTCTCGCCACATTTCTCATATACCACAAGGTCGTTCAATCCATTTTCCGACACTGGTATTTCGTGCAAAATTTTCCTAAGGAAAAACCAGGGATACGCGACAAAGGGCTGGGGATTGCTCTCGAACTCGTCCTGACATCTACTATCGACGCTGTGAAACATCGCAATGTAGAGCCTATGAACGTCCATTTATACATGTGCAGTGGACCAGGAGTACGCTGATCACCTCTAGTGGTTTCCTCGTGTGGTCACTGATATGTGCGTCAGTGTTCGATGCACGTATCCAAGTTTGTCAGCAAAAAGCGTCGGTGCTCAGGCTGCTTGATATCGATTTATTGCTCGGAAAAGTGCCAAAGGACCGCTTGGCGCAATGGACACAAGAAGTGGTGTCAAGCTCTGAGGTGCACCATAGGTAAGTTTCTTCAGTCCTCATCCCATGCTTCTCGATCGAATCGCCAACAGGGCCATGGGGATCACGCGAAATCCGTATGAGTCTCCAAGTCATAGCTGGCTTCGAAACCAGCAGCATCTCGGGAATGGTCAAAGAGGTAGAAACGCGCGTTCGTGAAGCACAGCGGCAGTTCCCCGATTTCATTGATACACTCGTGCTCATGCTCGACATGACTGTGTATCCGCCGGAGAGCCACGTGCTCCCCGTGCACAAGCTTGAGCATTTCCCTGGGGGAAACCCTATATGGCCAGAGATCGCTGCTGAGATTCGCCAACGATGCGACTCGCCACCGAAAGGATATATGTTTTCGGTGGTCAAGGTTCACCTGGGGAACTCGACATTTACGCTGTTCAGCCCGAGCACGGCATTGCGTATGGCATTTGAGGGCCAGTATTTTTCGGATGAGGCGCATAGTTTTGTAGATGATGGTAAACGCTAGGCGACCAGGCCTTGGATTATGATTCAGAGTCAATGAATGATAAGCGCTGCGATGTTTGATGGTGCTTGTGCTGTATGTCTTGTGGCCTTCTTCGATCACCGACTATGCATACCCTTACTTTACTCTGTACAGGATACATACGATACCGATATTGTGGATTAGTAGTGGAATCGATCTTCACCTGATTCCAGACATAGCGTTGTGTTCAGTCCTGCACCCAAGCTCGACACAGATTCTCACTCGCGAAAATTATGCTTGAAAGTTCCGAAAGCCTTGGATACCCTTTTGGTGCATTTTCGCTATGGCGGCAGCGTGATGGCGAATTTAAGAGGGTCAAGTCGGATCGTGGCATCACTGCACTGGTTAACGACACGACTTTTGTTTGCAACATGATGGATATCAGGACACTAAAGGTACTGTCGCCGTATGAAGTTTTCTAATGATTTACGAGAGCACTTCTACAGCAACCTACCGTCATCGAGTCCTGCGCTGGTCTCATTCTGTGTATGTGGTGCAAGGAGTGCAGAGGCACTTCTGCCGAAACTGAAGTTGTTCGCGCTCGCTGGGAGTTTGGGTGGTGTAGAGAGTCTTGCGGAGTTGCCTGTGCGGATGATGCAAGCGAGTATGCCACCGGCGGAGCGTGAGGTTGAGAAAATCGAATTGGTGGAGGATTTGAGGGGTGCGTTAGATGGGCTGGAGGACGAGGATAATGGGTTGGCGACGCCGTCAGATGTGAGTGATAATGGTGATGGAGCGAACGGGCTGCATTGAATTCAACCTTTGGTGCTGTGGAAATCTATGTAGATACCACCGTAATCATTTCTGTGCCTATTGGTTAACTTTTCATTGACGGTCCGACTGTCACGAGAACTTACAATCAATATGATTTGCTGAGAGCTGACCAGCGATTGATCTATTTCAGAACTGACGCCTAAGATCACAGGATCTCACTGCACAGGTTATGGCCTACTAAGCCGGGCGCCTCAAGTCCAGCATGCAAACAGCATATCTAACAGGTTTCTTCGTTGCCTCCACTATAGCAAACATCCCCAATCATCGCAACGATGCATGCAAAGGTCGGGTCAAGCACATCAGCAAAACAGAGAAAGGTAGATAAAGGACAACCGTCAAACTCAACAGGACCAGTTGCTCCCCAGAAAAGCGAAAAGTATCCGCCCCACTATGGTGCACAGCACCGCCAGGATGCACTTTGGGAAGGTGGGCAGGCACATTGTGAAGCCAATTGACCAACTCAATATCACGCAGGAGGGAATGAGGCGCTCCCTCCTGGGTGGACAGAGAGTAAGACGGAAGGAGATGGCCAACCATCATATTGGGACAACGCACTCTTCATGCAAGCATCAAACAGACCTTTACCAGGAGTGCGACTAGGTGAGCAACGAAATTGAGGTGAGAGCGAGGCACTCACAATAAACCATAGAATACCCCTGGGGTCTCATTCCTGAATGCGAATGGCATATCTCACCACTCGGTCTGTCCTACTTCGTGAACCACAACACTCGGACCACATCGTGGAATAAACCCACACCAGAACGTCCAGCAGGGAGTTTGATGCCGCAGTGCATCATCTGTTATGGCAAATGGCGCTACAACAGAAACCTTGCCTGCTTGGGCACCAGTGGCGATATACTGAGTGTCTCGGATGATGAAATTAGCCAGTGGACAAGAGCTGGGAAGCCAGTGGGAAAGCCTTTGAACTATGAGGGAGAATATATAAAGATCATGGCAGTGTCTCCGGACGGATTGATGGTCATAGGTATTAGTTAGGGTTAGTTAGTGGTTAGTTAGTTAGGTTAGTTAGGTTAGGTTAGTTAGGTTAGGTTAGTTAGGGGAGGGGAGCTTGATAGGTCACCCATGGGAAGGGAATATGATCAAGTGGTATGCCTCGATTGGTCACCGAATGGGGCGGAAGTAGCAGGCGGATCAAAAGATGGCACTATTCGACGATGGAACACGAGCACTGGCCGACAAATTGGACCCCCAATTAAGAAAAGCGATGAATGGTGTTGGCAATCAAATATTCTCCACAAAGCGACAAATTCGCGGAGCAGTAATTTGCAAGGTGGTATGATCCGTGTGTGGTCAAAGGACGGCGAGCTGCTCGTCGAGATCAAGGGACACTTGGCGGTGACGTCGTTGTGTTGGTCCAAGGACGGCGAATACATTTTTTCTGGGTCATTCGATCATACCATCCGAAAATGGCAATCGATTGACGGGAAAGAACTCGTCGTTATTCGAGGTCATACCCAAACCCGTCACATCCCTTTGTCTGTCTCCCAATGGTTCTCATCTTATCAGCGCATCATTCGACTACTCAGTTCGCATCTGGGACCTCGAAACCTAATCAACAAGTCGGAGAGCCACTCTGGCACGATGGCCTTGTCGAAGTTGTTGTCATGTCCAACTCCTCCGATGGACAATACTTTGCCAGTGCTATCCCTGGACTGCATGCAAAAATCTATGTGTGGAGCCTGGATGCAGCACTCGAACACGCTTGTGGGGTTGGCGTGCGTCTCTACACTATTGGAGTCTGTCTTTTCTAAATAATTCTGTGCATCGGTCAGGTCGATACAGCCGCTAACACGAAGCTCAAGGCGACTTGTTTTTCTTTTCTTTCATACCTCATCTAACTTCTTTGCCAGGGACTTGCAGCTCCAGCCAGAGATGTGCGCTAGTTGATTGCAAATAACCTGATCTTTTGCTCATTCATCATACTACTGGCAGATCTCTCTCGCGTCTAGACAGCAAAGCAACAATAGAGGCTTGGCGAGATATGTGAGTCCAGCTCAATTCTTCCTGAGCTTTTACTAGCCTGACACTGAATCAGGGCAATGACTTCTGGGGTGATGATACAAAGCGCACACCTCGTCGCTCAGCAGACACATCCTCTCTGTTCGGTCTGCGCAACTTCTTCGGCTTCCTGCGTTCCAGCACTCAATCTGCAAATGCCCCATCAATTCAGCGCCAGCCCCGGCAACTGAATTTCAGCTTAGTTCCTGTTACAATTTCCAGGCGTCCTGTCACTGTTGCTCCTTGCCGTGAAGAAGACGTGAGTCGCTTGTCATCACTGCCTCTTGCGATATCACTGAAATTATTTGGCAGAGATATGGCATTACTCCTGAGTCCGATGCAGAAGCAGCTGCAGCTATGCAACGCACGAATAGCAACACAGCCGGCAACTCGACGCAGCAAGGACAAGCTGTAGCAGGCCCACAAGGGTCCCATGAATGACCGACACAAAGTGCTCAGGCGCAACCCTCTGAAATTGAAGCAGGAGAACCTCTGATAGGATGTTGTGGATTCTATCTTGTTCGTCGTCGGCCTGCATCAAACTAGTCCTTCCATCGGTGTATGCGGGAGGCCATGTCATACGGTGATTCTTGTTGGCGATCATTTCTTGATGGGCATCAACGCAAGTCCTTGGGGATAGAAGAGTGGATGTAGAGGAGGATTCGAGGTGGATACCGGAAGGACTAGATGACGAGGATAGAAATGTGAGTGTGAGTTGGACGCTGTTGTATGTGAGTGATGATGGGCCTGGGGTGGATGGGCTTCAGACGTGTGTACAGTGTATATCAGAATCTGCGAATACTGTCTTGTTATCAATCACGTCGGTCCACAGACGAGCTACCGATCGAGGCTCACAGATGACCGACTTTTCAAGTCAAACTGCTGTGGACGCACATGGTTCAAAGGACGAGGCAAGCTATGACGACAAACGTTGTTAATGCTATTTTTGTCCAGGAATCATTCTCTACTCAGGCTGTTCTAGTACACGTGCGAGGTTTTATCGGCCAAGTGGCATGGTACGTAATGCGACGAGTGTATCACTGTTTTCAAATGCTTAAATGCGATTGGACAGGTCTGCGACTGGTATGATTCTCTTGACGAGGTTGACTCGCGGAATCAAGGTCTGGACGGAGGATGGACTCTGTAAGAGAACAATCGACCGACCGCACTCTGTATCATCTATTGCATGGCTGCCTAACAGCGAGAGTAATTAGTTTCATCATCCTGTCTGATTGTACTTTGCTGATGCTTTACGATAGCGCAATTCTTCTCCGTTGAAGGCAGCGATGTTTTCAAACTGGTCAGCGCAACTGTCATTATTTGTGTACGCACTGATGAATCGTGAACTCTATTTTCAGGACACCAAGGAAAGGTGATTAATCACTCGGTGTCAGCAGAATCCTGACTGAACATATCTAAGGTCCTTGATTCGTAACACTTTGGTCGTATCCAGTTGCACAATGTGGCCGTGACTCCAGATGGTCAACGGTTACTGGGGGTGGGTCCACTCCTTGCAGCACCTAATGGGTTGCATCCAAGCCGCACCACTAGGGTTGAAAAGCGCATAATAGGTAAGCGTTGTACATATACACTGGTCATCTCTTTAACTTCGTATACAATAGTTTTCAACATAGAGACTAGAACGTTTGAAAAGTAGGTTACCTTCATCGTCTCGAATTTTTTTACTGACGGAGTTCAACAGCCAGACACCCGTCGTGAACGACGTGCGTGACATCACGATATCCAAAAGGGGTGGAAATGTGCTGATTTCTTTTGAGCGCAAGGTACCGAGAGTCATACTATATGTATATGTGTTGATCACCCATATTGTATTATAAGGGTATTTTCTAAGTGGGTTCGCCTCAGAATCAGGTCCAGTTGCCAAATTTCAATGTTTATCGACATATATAAGCGAAATAATCATATACATGTGCATATCATACCATCATATGCCAAAAAACGCGCAACTAAATTCAGTCCTATCTATTGGAGTGAGTCATCTATGGTTCCCATAGATGTTCCTGGGAGGAACATAAAGGAACAGCTTAATATCCATATGAGTTGTTGGCTTTGCCCCCCATAGATTCCCTTCGAAGGAATTCCTATAAATGGCAATTGTGGAAGATGGTTAGGGAATGCCAAGTCGAATTCCTTGGGAAATGTTGGAAGGAATGATGAAATTGAGGAATGCCAAGTCAGGTACCTTGGGAATTGATGGAATATTGTTATGTAATGGTATCAAAATGGTTAGTTATTGTGCCAAATATAGGTAGAGCGGAAGGAAGAAGAAGGACGGATGGAAGAGGAATACCCATATATATATAGCAGCAGAAGAATGCCAAGGAAAAGGAATGCCCATATGCAGAAGGTGAAGACGGATGGAGGAATGATTCCCAGGCTTTGTGAGTGAGACTTGCATGTAGCACCACTCTGTGCACAATATCACTATCAGAGTCCCTTGTTCATGGGTCATCTCACCTACCTGTTGCTTGTCGATGACTCGCTTGCTGCTATCCCTGGGTAAATATTAGAGCTGAACCAAGGTAACTTTGCTTAGTTTTGACACCGAGGCAGATCAGTACAGCTGGTATCTTTCATGCCTCGTTGTAGATAAACTCCCTAATGAAATGCTCCATCCGTCCCGTCACTTGGTGGTTCGTTCTAAATAGTGCTCCGGCGCCACTCACGCTCTCTAGTAGGATCCGACATGATGAGTTAGGTGGAATATGAGAATTCTGTAATTACATAATGCAAAAAATCATGCATGGATGAGCTCTGGTATTTCCGATCGGACGTGTTGCATTGGATAGTCCTCATCGTGTTGTGCATCGTCCTCGCATCGTTTGCATCGCTCTCGTCACCCTTTTCATTGCGCAACATCTTGTTTTCACTGGGTTTTCCGAGTCGTTGCACATTGCGATTGTATTGCATCGACGTCATACTTATAAATCTTTCAACAACTCCGCATAAGTGTCTCTGACCATTCAAAACATCTTCAGCATGTTTCTTTTTGCTACCTCCATGTCCTTTTGTGCAAACTAGCTTACATGACATACGCTGAAGTTCGTTCATCCAACCCGGCCCAAGCTGATATGACCTTTGATGCGACTCGTAGTCGCTGCAGACCACCGATACAAGCCATACCTATGGTGCAGGCAAAGAATGTATGCGTCTCCACTTTCTTTTTATTCTATTCGCTCACCATGAACAATTCATTGTTACGATACCGGTCATGCTCAAACACCGCTTCAATGTCTCAAATCGCTCCGTCATGCACAAATTCCAGCTCGTCATATTCCCTTGGAGACATAAACCCTGGACACGAAAAGTCCGTTGCCCAGAGGCTGGCCACGCAGAGTGGCAGCCTCCTCATGACCATATCAATAGTCCTGATTTATACATACCTTGTGCATCTTTTTTCCTATCAATTCATCCCTTCTGATTCGTTGTGCAATCATGGCACTCATCACATACATTCTTGTAGCAGCACTTAAAACGGACCTGCAAGAACTATTTCACCCTCAATTTCTGTGAACACGCGCTCTCATCGTCGTCCTACTCGACTTTCTCTTCGTTCAGTGTGATTGCTACCTCCTCCACCTCAGGCAGCACTTCTCGGTAGCAACAAAGGTCTGTGAGACCCTATTTTTATGTTGGGATTATATGTTCTATGAGACCCAGTCTCGGGGATGATCTAAATTATAGCACGTACCAAATATACCTTTCTTCCTCCTCAGCGCCTTCCTGGATCCTCGTGGCCCTCCCTGGATACCCCGTACCTCCCATACGACTCCGCAGGATCCTCGTCAAATCACGGTCCTGCTTCATCGAGCCTCTGGGATAAGGTCCATGGCGTGCCTGCCAAATACAGAGCCTCTGCACCCTCCATCTTTGACGCTGTTGATTCGTCAAGTCCGTTTTTCGTTCTTTGTTTGCTCTATGCTGCTCACTACTAACCTAGTGCTTGGTCCTACCATCATGCCTCCCGCTCGCACCATGCGTGGCGCTCAGCCAACGTTGTCAGCCCTCGATGAAAGCGGAGAAAGACTTGCCACAAGAGTCGCTCATGTCAAAACTACTATGTTTGCCATCTTCTCCGTCGACTCAAATCATAGCCAACTGTGTTCATCTTGCTTGCGTCATGGTTGGGGTTCAGGTTGATCAGAGAGACATAATCCGGATTGATAAAAGGTATTATCGACTCATTGGTGTTCCTTCTGCCGTGATTAACAAATAGATCGTGTAGTTCCGGTCTGCCTTGACTAAGGGAGTCTCTTTTGGCGCAGTTCCAAAAGGTTCTCTGGGCATACAATGGAGGCGAGCCCGACAAAGATAGCACAGGAGTCGCACGCCGGGCATGGAACCTTCTTGATATAATCTGTCGCATCCTCGAGCTCGCTGGACGTGTGCAAGTACGAGCGAGGTCATCCGAACAAAATGATCCCTCAATTTGTTGACAGCTCTGTGAAAAGTGTTGGGCTTCATGTTCGCTGCTGCCAACTTTTCCCGTGACCCTGCAAGTTTGAGGTGTGCCAGCTTCTTTGCGCAAGGTGATTCCCACTCACTGGAAGATTTGACTGGGTGGTGGAACGCCTCGACTTCACCTATTCCGACAACCACGAAGCAGCATTTGACAGCCTTTTGCTACTGGGTAGCGATGGAGTGCGCTGCAGCCCCGCTAAACAACATCTGTTGGTCGAGAGGCTCGTCACCTGTATGGACAGCTGCATGCCCCCCCCCATTTACGCCACGCCGCTCTTTGCGCTACTCACAGCGCCCAAGAGTAAATGGCCTCGATCAATGTCATTGATGACGCACTACTGGACATGATTTTGACTAAGCTCCCTCCTGCCATTCTGTCTGTGGTTTTCCTGCACACAAGTACAACACCCGCCGATGATGGCCCTGACAGCTTTTTGATTATAGACGTGACTTGCGCTATCTCGAACTGGTCTGCCCTTGTGAGGAATTCTGACTGGCACCTTCGTTTGTATGGGGATCGCCAAATAGATCGGTGCATTAGCATGATCCCAGAGTACTGCGATTTCGAACCACCCATGGAGCATGCCTTTTACAAAGCTAGCATTCTCCTCCGAATCGCACCGGAACAGACGTCGGATACATCGCTCGATTCTGTTACAGAGCAACGGTGGTGGGACGTGTTGAGCGCTATAGACCCTCGCATCAACCAGCTGCATGGCCCTTGTCATTAGCCAATGCTCTCGCTCTCGCTATGAAGTTGGTTTGAGAAGGGGTGAGATATTATTCAACGGTGCTAATATGATAAATGTTTTTATGATAGCCATGTCTATACAATGTATGTGTGATCCTGCTCCTGGTGACAACACCGGCGCTGATCTCAGTTAGACTTGGTTACCCCTTGTGCAACCCTCGTATCATGCCTGCCGCCTCATTTTCTGCACATTGGAATTTGGATATGCTCGGTTGACAGACAAGCAAGTGCCTGTCAACAGCCATGGTCTACACCTCCGGCATCATCACCGATGCTATCAAGGATGAGGTGAACGGATGCACAAATACGCCAAGAGCAAAGCACGTATGAGGCCCTGAGTCGATGGTCTGAATCAGTCAAGGAGGATTTTGACATACCTGCCCTCGCACTGTCCAATTGTGCATGAGACGGCAGGAAGAAGTGATTGGGTGCAGCTGTCAGAATAAATCTTGTAGCATAACGGAATACTGCATCGACTCGGAGTCCAAACAGCTCATGCTCACGACAGAAAGCAAAAGAACTTAGAACATGCCTGAGTGAGAGTGTGAAATAATTGAAGCAGGTCGAGACTTGAAAGTTACGGTAGTTTTGGATGTGAGTCTCGGTCGTACCAGGCTTGCCAAGAATCTTGCCATTAAATGACCATGACACTGTGCTTTTCGTGCAAAGTGCAGTGTCCTGGGTCATTTACCTTATGATGATACTCGACGACGGTCCCACAATATATCGGGACTGCTATACTGTTATTTTGGACCATTCAAGATGCTGCTATGGTCCATACACGGTCCATGCTCAATGTTTTATGTTTTTGTTGGACTTTTATTCATGGTCTGATTGGCTGCTTAAACCTCTCGAGAGCATCTCAGGAGGCTCGTGAGATGCTCGTGGAGCCATAGCTTAGGTAGGCACAGGTACCTGCCTTCTCAAGTTGATCTCCATACTAACTTCTACATATGATCGCGCGCCAAATTCACGTCACGTCGCTTCACATACCCAGCTGAACCTTCAACTCTCCCTCTCCGACATAGGGCTCTTTATCTGATGCATTTGCTCAGGGTCATTATCTGCACCAGGTATGATAGCATCTTGGACCTACGAAAATTACTGAAGGTACTGTTCCAGATCGTCTCTCCTCCTCTGAATGGAAACCCTTTGGGGCTGCGGTGGAGCGAGCGTCGAACTTCGGGACGGGTGATGTGGACCCTCTGGATGGGTAGTGTTATGAGGGAAGACACACAGTGAGTATCCTCTCATCATTAAAACTCAGTTCTTGATATAGACAGACCGTCGTCACCTTCACTGCGACCACTGTGCCCACAAGCTCCTTCCATGGTTTTTACGGTTCAGTTCGCGTTCGCATCAGGAAAACGTAAGTTATTACAGAGTATACAGAGCTCTACAAAGCGCTACGCAGCACAGTTAGACCCGCCGATGCGGACCAGAAAAAAACTGAACCGGACCATTGAGAACGGTTTTCAATGGCCCGGTTCTGGGTTCGAGAATTTTGTAGAACTAGACTGAACAGGACCACGACACTTATTCTTAATGAGCATCCCTGAGGACCAGGGGGGTGAGCTCCTTACTAGAGTCGTTTGTGATCATCTATTCGGCTGCATTCGATTGACTCTCTCCGCTATGCATGGGTATGGGCGTGCGCGTGAGCATCCTAATGAGTATTCCCAGGACCTGGAGGATGGAGGACGAGCTCCTTAGACTCGCAGGCCTCATTTTCGTTCAACCATTGAAGTGACTCCCTCCGCTATGCATATATTGAGTTTGTATCATCATTTTACCCTTCGAACTCACGCTTCTGACCTTACTTGCTGTTGTTCTTACCGTTGGTGTCTCTACCGTGTCCTTCGCATATACTATAGTACCAAGCAATGCATTGTTTTGAATCTGAATCAGCCCTTGTTCTATCAGAGGAAGAACGAAAAAAAATTCAATTTTCGCCATGAAAGGGTATAGAATGTATATATAAAAAACATATGATTAACAAGAGCAGTTGCTGCTATGCACAGTGTGTTCAAGAAGTACCCTGAGGCTCTTCGTCATGCTATCTGTCGATTGCAGGAAAAAGCTGGAAGATTCTGGTCCAGGTCGAAGTGTGGATGGTACTGCAGGTGCGGTTCAATAATTCACTTTTTTTTATCATGTTGAACGATCGTACCCCAACGAGCTTTCTGCACCGGACGAACTTATTCCCTACTTACTCCAGCCAGAGGTTGCGTCTCTGAGGCCTGACATAACCGCCGTGTGCATACAATCGGCCACGAAGCTCGAACTTGATCACTTGCATCCACTGCGCAAGCAAGTGTGCCGAACGAGAGAAGGTAGGCATTGATCACAACCTCTACATCCCTTCGACTTCACTAACATTCCACAGCGTAAGGATGGACGACTGGAACGAATGCACCGGTGCGGGATGACCCATACTACATCATGGATGGCAGACCTCAAAAGCTTCCTGCAGAGGGTGTCGATTCAACACCCGTCTTCAGATTAGACGGTCCCTTATCACTACCAAAAGGTATATTTATCTCGATGCACATGAACAGGACTGACACCCTTGCAGAGGAACCCTGCATTCCCGGGCTGAGAAGCAGCGCATCCATACGATCCGCTCCTCCGTCGTTTGTCATGGAAAGAGAGGGCGAGATACCTGCTGGCGTTATCATCACGCCGCGACTGTTAACACCCGCGCCATCCTCACGGCGCCAAACTCCAAACCTTGAACTGCCACACACACTGAACGACCACAATTAAGCAGAACATAAAGCTTTTGTGTTATATCAGACACCCCTGCTACTTCGCCCATCCCTGCGCATTGAAACAACACCATAGCCCGGCAGAGGGGCGCCACGTAGCATAGGCTAAGTCAGATGCACATCCCAGGGAAGTGTATACCAGGCAATTTGGACTACAGGGAAAAACATAAAATACCAGAACTGTCCCAGAAGCTGGCCCTCCTAGGCATTACAGCCCAAGTGCACTCTGCCCAGCATGGGGCAGAGGGGGCGCCACTCCGCGTAACATAGGTCCAGGACAAGCCAGATCTATCACCTCCAAATACATGGAGATGTATGCTAGCTGGGAAAGTACAGGCAACAAAACAGCCATGATGGGTGTCATATCGATTGTGTGGACGGGAAAAAGATGAAAGTTGTAATCAACCATGGGCAAATAACAACAAATACAAAACCCAGAAAGTCTGGGAATACCACATCTGGATCCTGTGGACTCTCTAAGGCACCTCTCATTACCCCACCAGCCGCAACAAGCTCACACATCATGGTTGTTATAGGTCTTGTTGCATGGTGAAGTAAGAGAGTGCAGCAGACCTGGCTTTCCAAACAAAGTAGGTTGCTGTCAATGTGAGGCATAACATCTCTCGAGTTGGTATGCTGCATTTTAACTAGTGGCGTGCTACAACATTTCAGAAAGTGCATGGATCGTTTAAGCTTGTCACGCTCGAAGCTATCTAATAAGGTCCAAGTTGATGGAGGAGGGATACGTCATTTGGCAATGTCCATCGCAAGGGTACTCTCATTTTCTGAGTCCAAGTCCGCCATCTGCACATCCTCCAGCTGAGAGGCGGGGTTTTGGCATTTCCTCCTCCCCTCCGCATCTCCACCCTTCCTTCCCTCACCTCTTCCTTCTGATTCGCGTGTCTCGAGTTTGACAAAGAACTCTTGAAGTTCTTTGGAGGGTGGGAAATGGTGCCAGAATATTTGAGGTGCGGTGAATGCGCTCACCCTCTTGAAGTGCTGGTTGTCCTCATCGGTCCTTACCCATGGAGAACTCCAGTGGCACAAGGTACACCGAACCTGGACTTTCTCCCTCCGGTTGCAGACCTGTATGCCTGTTGGTCCTGGATCGCATCCAGCTGTTCCACACAGCTTAAACTGATAACCAAAGGCATGCGTTACGGGGGTGTCCTTCCCAATCTGACGGCATTCGATTTGGCGGGAGCCACTTGCAGCGTTCGCGTACAACGCTACGACAGTTGTGTAGTCCAAAACTTGGTTGTTCGATGTGAGGATGTCCCTCAATGCAGACCACGGATCCGTTTGTCCAAAGACTCCAGTCTCCACAATGAGCGAGCGCACGGTATGAGATATTTGAGATGTGGAGCATCCAGAACCGCCAAAACCAAGAACAAAGTCGAACTTGTCACTGAAGTGCTGTGAGCGAGCGTCGTTCGTTTACAAAGAAGAGGCGCTTACCTCTTCACCAGCGTCACAAGTGATTCAAAATGATGACGCAGCCTGATGGCAGGATGACTGCCGACCAAGAGGAGGACCCTCCGTCCCCCTCTGGCCTTTGCAGTGAGTTCACACCATGGCTTCTTCCCGTTCGCTGTGAAACTAACGGTGGTGTCACCCCTTGAAAAAGAAGAGGCTGCTCCCATGCACTCCATGAACTCTGCACCAAGGGATTTTGTGACAACATCTGAGACTACAGCGCTTCCTTTGACAATCTCATCCGAGTCAGTGTCAATCATGACAAAAAAATTCGGGGGGCATCCTGCCTCTGTGGCTTTATGCATGAGGTTGACGCCATCTGCAAGGATCTTAGCCTCGGACGCGTTTACAGGCAAAGTGTGAATGAACAGCTAGAAGAAATTTTAGTATTACACGCAGGAAGAAGATCAGTTCCACCTACGTTTGATGTTTGTGACTTGTAATGATTCATTAGTTCGACCTTGGTGACCGCTGCAAGGTAGCCTGCCTCCAATGGCTCTACATTGAGGTTTACCAGGCACATCGGCCATTCCATCTTCACCTTCTTTCGCCTTCCAAAGCCAGAATACCCGTACGGCAAAGGAGAATCCTTCTGTCCAGTCCTTGCGCAAATCGGGCACAGGAACTCCTCCTTACTGCAGACTACAGATCCGTGAATAATGCAACCACTGCTCCGAGGAACAAACTGTTCGCAAATGAGGGCGCTGCAGTTGATGCACTGGTGTTGGAACCCAGGTTGTATTGCGTCGCAGCACATGTGGCAATACACTCCAAGTATGTTAGATAAGGTGGTAGATGCATGCTGAAGTAGCTCCTGGTGGCTTCTGGAGATGTTGGATTCACCCCGTGGCACCATACTCCCGATATCTACCTCCCCCGGGCCAGCGCGT
This sequence comes from Suillus occidentalis, assembly GCA_016628085.1. Lineage (NCBI taxonomy): Eukaryota > Fungi > Basidiomycota > Agaricomycetes > Boletales > Suillaceae > Suillus > Suillus occidentalis. The sequence continues at coordinate 161,712 of JABBWB010000079.1, forward strand.
GAGATGCCGCTGAGGATAGCACCTGCTTTTGCTTGTCTGCGTCGTTTTGGAGGCATTTCAGAGATGAGTATGGGAAGGAAGGGACGGTGTGTTGTTTGAGCCTAGGCTGCCAAGCAGCTCAAATAAATGCTTATTAAGCAATGCGATATGCATCTTATCTCAACGTTCTCATGTATTCAATATTCTACCCCGAAGTAGTGTTGCTGTCGAATCGAAGTAACCTCGAGGTAACTTCGGTTCGGTTTGAAACTAAGGCAGTTCAATACAAACCTGATGCTGTGGTTGTAGCGGGACTCTTTGAGCGATATGTGCGCGTAAGACACACAGTGAGGTCATGCGACGAACTTGCTAGAATGAAGAACTCAGTGTCTGACCGCGGTGATGGGTCGTAAATAATCCAATGTTTTGTTGTTATGGCGGCGAAGTG
>JABBWB010000790.1:0-13408 GCA_016628085.1 Suillus occidentalis
TCAGAAAAGACGCTCAATGCTCTAGAAAGCTCATGCGGCGTTTGAGCAAGTGCTACTAAGCGCAGCAATAGAGCCGCCCCGCCAATCCTCCACACGGCAAGGTCCAGCGGTTGACAGCAAACTGTAAGCACATCGCCTCGAGTTACAATTTGATCCTTTTTATCGTGTGGTTGAGGTACAACACGAAATATAATTGATGAATCGCTAATGACCGAATCTCCGTGAATGGCCTTCTTGAGTTGCGAATTCTCAGGTAGCGATGCACCTTGAGCGGTGATATACATGTTGAGTGAAGTCGACGCTTCGTACGTCAGGAATTTGATGAGAGTCTGATCTTGGAATGACTCAGAATACCGGGGGCCCAGGTGATGTATAAATCTCGGAAAGTCGTCATCTACAAGTATTGAAGCAATTAAAGTGATCTGCTAGTAGAAAATGCTTACCGAGTGCGACCGAAAGCAGGTAGGCAGAAGCCATGCACCAGCTAGATTCACCTGTGGCAACATCATCTCCTACCATGAAATTCGCAGGTGACGCCTCATCGACCTTTGGATATGCCCATTGTAATGAGTCACTTAGAACGCCATCAAGGAACAAGCCTGAAACACGACCGGTCAAAAGATTACGGGAGCACATTCGAAGCACGCACAGACGGAAGGATGCGATGATCTATGATTATGGTGCACAAGAGTGACGTGGGTCCATCGAGAAGTCAGTCAATGTCGACTTTGGAAGCACTTCAACCTTTTGAACGGCGCGTGATCGCAAGGCTAACACCCCGTTACTACCGACAGAGAGAGTCAAGGCATCGCTGGACCCAAAAGATATGCTGAAGAATTTGTGTGGCTCCGAAGGCATCCTTTCGAGCCAGATCCAGGCCTGCCCACGATTTAGACACGATTGCAATTTTCCAGATCAAATAGCCCACCATGAATGTAAACCCATGGGCAGGGAAAGTCTTCGTGTCTGTGGACGATATAGCGAGTGCAGAACAGCCACCCAGTGAGAAGTGCTGTGGCCACCTCGACTTCGCACTTGAGCGCAGAAGTTCGAACGTGTCCGCATCTAGGGTTCCATCTTGCTTCACAATGCACTGTAGCAAATCTCTCGAGTCTTGGGTACTAGCACCCATTTCGAAAAGGTGGCGGAGAATTTTTGCTAGGATACGATGCTCCTCATCGTTGTCTCCGGCGCTGCTCATATTAGCCTTCCACGATTTAAAAAGATGTGGCAAGATATTCTGCATGCTTAAGACAGCGAGGTTTCTATGCGTGCTGTGCGTCAGATGTTCTAGAAGCCGGTAAACAATAATCCTTAAGGCGCGATCCGTGTTTATAGTTCGCAGAATGAAGGTCCAAAGAATACTGAATGCCCCAGGGAGACTGATACTGGCTAGACCAGGTACAAACTCCAGGAATTGGATGTGCATCGCTTCGGTCTCAGGTAATTTTGTCCGTAATGAGCTGAAAAATTCCACAAGGAGGAAGTCGCCAAATGAAAGAGCTAGCAAGCACCCGAGCGTCACATCCGCAGTCACCGCATTACAGACCAGCAGGTCCACGGCATCGGAAAGCGAAGAGTAACCGATGAATTCCTTGGTTTTTGATGTCACGATGGTATTGCCGTTAGGGGCAAATAAACGCACCTCAAAGAACTCGAGATTCGGTGCATGTCCCTTCAAAGCCTCGGAGGCCAACACGAAAACTGACCTGATACAAGCCACGACATCATGCGTCGATTGGGATCCTCGTCGTCCTATCCTCGTCGACAGTGTAGAGAGCACGTGAACCAGCAAGAGAAATCCGTCTGAACCACGAAATGCGTCTGTCGTTTCGGGTACTTCACGAATGAGAGTAGCAATCCGTTGCAGGAGCTACAGGATGCAATTATGGGTATCCCACTGCTGAACATAGAATGACACGACGCTCACAATTGTCTTTGCGACAACCGCTTCAGTTACTTTCAGCTCCTCTACCATATCTCGCATGGTCTGTTTTGCTATATGTTCACCACCGTTGCCGGGATCTGGGGCACCACCGCTAGCGACGTTAATTGCAGGCAAAGTGGGTGCGAGGTCTTCATGACTTTGCCATGATGCAAGAAGTGACCGAAACATCCCGACAGTTGGGAACTGTGCTCAATCAGATCCAAGTCACAATCAGTCAAAACGCGACTTAGAGGATAACGGTATGTTGAATATTGTTGAAGTACGTACATGCGAGAGCCGACTTAGCTGGGAAATCAATTGTTATTACATCATAATCGATAATCATTTGTGCAGTACTGCCACCGTATGTCAGACTTATCGATATCTCTGGATATACTCATACATCATGTACAGTGATCTAATTTCTTCCGCAAGTTGATTTAACTAGCATAATCGGCGACTCCGTCTGAATATGAAACGGGACTGTGCATTGAAGAGGCATCACACCCTCTAATTCCTCCTCGCGTTGATGATATTGACAAACTCTGGCTTCAATGAAGCTCCCCCGACAAGGAAACCATCTACGTCTGGTTGAGTAGCTAGGGGAAGAGTCAGTGTCTTCTTCTTGGTCTTCCATCGTAGACATACAAAGTTCTTTGCAGTTCGCAGCGGTAACACTGCCTCCATAAATGATCCTAGTGTTCTCTGCTACAGCAAGGGACACTGCCTGAGATAGGAACGTGCGGATATCGAGATGAGCCTCCTGAGCTTGAGCTGATGTGGCAACTTTGCCTGTGCCAATAGCCCACACAGGTTCATACGCGATCACCACACCACTGGAACACTGTCGATTAGCACAGCACAGTGCAACTTTCTGAGTTCGCACCTCCAGTCGCTCTCTTGCAACACATCGACGACGGCCTGCAACTGCTTCTGAACGACTACTGCAGTCTGCCCAGTTTCACGCTCCGGAAGGGTTTCACCAACGCAAAGGATGACTTTTAACGTCGCTTTTAAAGCAGCCTTAGTCTTCTGGGCAACAAACTCAGACGTTTCGTGGAAAAGGGTCCGGCGTTCAGAGTGGCCTGAGAGAATTCAGCCGACATCTCATCTATGAAGTTCATAAATCACTCACCTAGAATCACATAAGGAATACCGGCGTCGACGAGCTGCGCAGGACTAGTGATGAAAGAAAGTTCAAGGTTGAGCCAACTCAGTCTTTCTGCCAACTTGCCTGATTTCACCAGTGAATGCTCCTGAATCTTTGAAGTAGCAGTTTTGTGCAGAAACTTGTAGTTCCGATCGCACTGTGTCTTTGAGTGGGATGAGGTAAAGCGACGGAGGTGCAATGACGATCTCTGCGGATCTCTGTGAGCGAAAAGTCTCGCAAATACAAGAAAACACGCGCCAGTCGTGCTATCCAGATCAGCAGAGTTAAGGACACTGATGATAGATTCCTTTTGACCCCGAGAGATGGGGTTCATCTTGAAATTTCCGCCGACGAAGAATTGACGAGGCATATCGAATAAAATTCAAAGGGTTATGGTGGAAGAGAGGAGAAGTAAATTCAAGGATGGTTTCGAGCAGAGGCAAATAATAGGTTGGTAGGTGTTCAGCCTTTGAGGAGAGCTAGCCCATATCTAATCTTTTTCGAGAGTCCGACTAGGCTACTAAATCCGATCATACGAGATCATACGAGGTAATCAATGATTTTCAAACGTGGGTCGCAACTCGTACGACTCAAATTGCAATTCGGGTTATCCTCAAGGAACTCAACTCCCTGCTATAGTTCCAGATTTTTTTGTCTCTCATAGCGCCTCAAAGAATATCTCCTCATGCCACAGCCTAAGTGAAAAAGAGTCCTCCATCTGCAGAAACCTGTGTCGAAATAATCAATGGCAGGTTCAACAACATTCCAATTCAGTCACGGTGCTGGTGCACTTACGCTCTGCCCTATATAACATTCAAGACAAGATATTCAATAAGTCCTTATGCATGTTGGTCCACATGACTGGGAGTCGAAGACTCGAAACTCACCGGTTATAAAGTGCGCCTCCTTTGACACGAGGTAGGAGACGATACTTGCGATATCGTCCGGAGTACCCTCGTATCCAACTGCTGTTTGCACCTGGTGCGAAAAACCATAGGAATGCATAACCCCGTGCAGTTGATTCGCGTCTTACTCGTTGCATTGAACTAGGATCATGTCCCTGTTCAATCATCCATTGATCCCTTTGTTCTCTCATGGTCCGCACTGAATATGAGTTCGAATATTGTTGGAACTAAAAACAGAGAATGCGCACGCATTTCTGTCTGGATAGGCCCTGGAGCATAGCAGTTCACGGTGATACCATGACGACCAAGCTCCATAGCTACGGAGGATCAAAGCAATCGGTTATCCATTACTCGTTCTTTACCCACCACCATCTCACCTGCAGCCTGGGTCAGCCCTCTCACAGCAAATTTGCTGCTGCTATACACAATATAATCCTTGCTGCCTTCATATTACAGGTAAGTCAAAATACTATTCAATGTAATCACTGTACCTTTCTTCCCTAGCACTGATGATGCGCCTATAATTCTTCCGCCCCGTCCTTGCTCGATCATCTGCTGGGCAGCATATTTATAACAGAGGAACGTCCCTCGGACATTCACAGAAAAAGTGTCATCAAAACTTTGTGCGTCGGCTGGACACAAGTATGACTACGGCGAACGTCAGTACCACATAAATGCCACTTACCATCCAGAACGTTGCCAAATGTGATTATCCCGGCGTTAGCTATCATCTGCTCAATATCAGCCAATGGTCTCAGAAGTGTGCTAAGTAGGGCTTGCCACATCGACGCCCCCCAGAACCCGAACAGTGGTTGCAATCATCCCCCTGACCTCATCTTCAACTGACACATCTGCTGGAACAACAATATTTCGTCGTCCCTTACCATTGATGACATTGGATAGGGCATGCAATTCCATACTCTTAGTAGCAATGTCATTCAGAGCGATATCAAAGCCATCATCAGCAAGGCGAACTGCGATTGCACGGCCAATTCCCTGGCTAGCTCCTGTGATAATAACAGTGCCTTTAGGTTGCGACATGGATGAAAGAAGAGTTTCAATGCGAGTGAGAGTGTGGACAAGTCTCGCAAATACTGCGCCACCGATTCTAGATATCTCCAACTTTGACTATCCGATTGCAGCCGAATTTCAGTTCTGCCACAGTTCACTAAGCTCTTTTATCTTGACGTTCTCGGAAGTTCTGAATCAAGGCGATGGGTACTCTGAGGCCTTCTCCAAGTGAGGTATGCAACAGCGCTGGTACCATCTTGTGGATGTCCGACGTATCCGAATGCAGAGGTGTCAATCGTCTGTATTACAATTTAGCCAAGAAATTTTGTTATGGTAGACACGAATTTCCTGGTCAAACTTGTGCTGTTGAGACACAATTGCTTACGGTGATTACTGACTAACTTGCCGCGACATTTCGAAATCCTTGATTTCAACCCTAAAAGTCGGAATGTGCAAGGAAGGGCCCCAATTTTTTCTACTTTAAATACATCGTGTTCGGAAGACGTCTGGCCTGCTAAGATAAAACGACGCCTCCGTCGACAGAAATCTGCAATGCAGTAAATACCTTGAAAGTTAGGTGGCCAGCACTGTGCACTTACGCATTGTCCTTTTGCAGCGCCAAATAAGGTACTGCAGAGAATGAACGACAAAATTAAAGCTCACCTGTAATGAAATGTGCCTCTTTTGATGCCAAATAACTGACAATGCTTGCAATATCTTCTGGTTGGCCGTTATGTTTGATCGGTCGGTTCCCGATTAGCTGCGTGGCGTGAGCCAGCGGTACAGGCACGCATGAGCATGAAGGGTACAACAGACCTGAACAAGGTAATTCGTCGAATCTTCGTCCGCCAGGCTGGCATTTCCTGATTGGTCAGAAATACTGTCCACTGAATTTTCGAAGGTGATCAGCTTCAAACAACATATTATGTTAACATGGAACGCACACAACTGGGTTTGTATGACACCCGGCGCATAGGCGTTGACTGTGATATTATATTTTCCAAGCTCAAGAGCTTGGCCAGATTCAGTGATAATTTACAGCCAAAGATGTTTTTGCTCACCAGCGGTTTGCGTCAATCCGCGGACAGCGAACTTGCTAGCGCAGTATGCAGCAGCTGATGGAAACCCTGTAAACAGCACTCATATCAGCCGAGCTCGGCTCAACGCAGAATATCAATTACCAATCTTTCCAGCGATGGAGCTTGCACCAATGATCCTACCACCATGGCCTTGAGATATCATCTGGACTGCGGCATGTTTATAACACAGGAAGACTCCGCGAGCATTAACGGTGAATGTGCGCTCCCAGTCTTCAACAGTGGCTACACCATGTCATGAGATTTCAGAGCATACTCAAACACAACCTCCAAGCTTACTTGCCAAGACAGTATTAGCCCCTGGAATGCCAGCGTTGGCGACCATCTGTGGAAACATCATAAGCAGCAAGCTTCCAGGAATGAAAGCTCAGGTGCCCACCACATCCAACCCACTCAACTCCTTTACGGTATCATTGATCATGTTCTTGACTTCCTCTTCGATTGTTACATCCGCGATCACGATGCACGCTTTGCGTCCCAATTCCTCGACTTCACTAGCAACAGCAGCCAGCTGCTCCCTTTTCGTAGGGAGGTCGTTCAAGGCAATGTCGAAGCCGTCCCTCGCAAGCCGCAGAGCGATACCGCGACCGATACCCTGAGCAGATCCTGTGATGAGTGCAATCCCTTTTTGAGGCGACATGGTTATGGTAGAGGGTGATGGGCTTGCTAGATTGATAAAAGTGGTTGCCGTCGGATTGTACATGCCTAAGGAATGCTAGCCTCTTTTATATCGCTTGGGAGTGGAAGACACTAACTACTCTTGGAATATCTCTCGCCGTAGAAGCCAATCGCAACGATAATGATGACAATATTGATTACGACGTCGACTCGTGTGGGCTTTGTCATGGGTGGTTCGGAAGCTCATGTTCAATGCCGTTAAGCGTGCTTCGAAGTGGCAACCTATATGCTACTGGAAATTTCAAGTTGTTCCGGGGTGTAAGTCGCCATGACCAATATAAATTGAAGGTTGGCCAGGCTCCGGCGGTGACGGATGAAGCCTTGTCCGAGGGGTTTGGGTCGTAAAGTGGTCGTAATACCATATGGTATCTCATGGATATCAACTCGCCATTACGGCCAGTCACCGAACCCTGCGAAAATTGTAGTTTTGTTATTCCTGCTTCGAAAATAGGCCAGTTGCTGCTGTGGACCCACAATCAGCGTGTGTAGCCCACACTACAGGGACCAAATATCTTCAGCTGAAAGCGACTATGCAAACACGTAGCAAGGGGATTCATCATAGGATCATCCAATGAAAGAGGAAATCACGACGAAAACGACGTCTGCGTCTATTGAGATCTGGAGGTTCAACAGTATCCGGTTTGTCCTTACAAATCGTCCCCAAGCATTCTGTAGGATCTGACTGTAAGGATTACCAATCGTCTGAAGACGGAGATAGCCGTTTCAACGCTTACCTTGACCACCATCAGCGCGCCGCCAACAATGACCTCGCCTCTACACTTTCCGACGCTCTCGACCCTCAACTGCCTTTCGTCACTATTCTCAGTTCGCCGTTCCCAATTTCGTCAAAACATAATTGTTCATATCGCCACTCACTTAATATTTCCTACTCTGTCTCTGTGCTCTACTTCACCCTGTCAGGCGCGACGCCACATCCCTTCTGCCTCCGTTTCACCTAATCATTCATACCCGAGGACCCTTAGTATTCGAGGTATAAAATAGCCATGTACATTCACTACTACCCAGGCAATTAGATCCACTCTTTCAAGTCATTTCGTCTCGCACTCACTCGTTTCGGTCTCTCTTTCTCTAACATATCTGAAATCGCTGACTCGTATTTCCGTCTCGGTCTCCCTCACCCCTTTGAACTCGCAGCGAGAGCCCGTCGGTTCTTACATATTGGAGCCCACCGCGAGGGGTGTGTTTCAGATCCCTGACCTACCCTAGCGCACTCCACATTCACGCTGGCTCACATCGGCAACCATCGTGCCATCGGCCCCTCAGACTCCATCCCTCAACGAGATCCCATCACACCAACAAACCCAGCTCCCTATCGAATCCGTCATAGAATAGACTCGGACGACGACGACGACGACGACATTATTGACGACGACGAGAATCCATTCGCACCAGACAACCATAGACCATCATATCCTACTGCACCCTTGTCGCAACCATCATTTAACTTTCAGCAACCACAGCCCTTCGTTCTGAGACCCGCTATCTTCACCAACAACCAAGCTCGAGTCACAACGCAGCCAACAGTAACCATGTCTCACGTACTCCAAGGCATAGGTGCCATGCCTGGTCCTAACTCTAGCAAAGCGCCACTATTCAACGGCGAGACATCGGAACTGTTGGAGTTCTTCGAGATGTTTGAGGATCTCGCCTCTACTTACAGTCTATCCAGTGCTGATAAGTGTAAGAGTCTAGTGCGATACGTGGATCTCGCTACCAAGCGTTTTTGGATAACGCTTACGGGCTATGAGAGTCGCGAATACAGCACTTTCAAGAGGAGCATTCTAGGCCAGTATCCAGGGGCTAGCAAGGGGCAGCGCTATACTGTTCGCGAGCTCGAACGCATCGTTGTTAACCAAGCTGACAGCGACATCAATACGGAGAAGGAGCTGATGCAGTACTATAGTCAATTTCGTGCTGTCGCTGTCTGGCTTGTCACCAACAACAAGATCTCAGGACGGGATCGTGATAAGTACTTTTGGCAGGGGTTACCAGTCCGTGCTCGTCGTCAGATTCTTCAACGACTCGAGCTCAAAGATCCGGACTTCAACCGAAACGAGCCGGCACACTTTGAAAAAGTCGTAGAGGCAGGTCGTCATGTTTTCTCTGACGAAGCTTTCGACGCCGAGTTCAATGACCCCATTACCCTTCGCATCCAGTCCATTAGAGATCGCCGCGCCCCTCCCACAGCTATGAGCAACCGACGAATGAAGGATCGTCCAGCATATGACTCGGATGACGACAACGAGCCTCGTGATGCTCCACGAGAAGTGCGAACAAAGACTGTCCGCTTCACGCAGCCTCAAGCACCCATTCACGCTACACAGAAGTCAACAATGGACGAGGTCGATGCACTTGCACGGCAGATGCACAGTCTCGATATCGGAGATGTCAATTACTCAGCATGCTATACTCGGCTCGTTTGTTTCGCTCCTGCTGCTGCTAACGCTTGGGCTGCTCCTCGCACCCGCCAACTTTGCAACAATGTGTCAGCAGCTCCTCCAGTACCTTCCAGTGCCCCTCGTCTCCCAACACTCTGTGTATTCTGTGGACAGCCTCACTATCTTCGTGTTTGCCCCACAGCTGCTGAATATCTTCGCACGAAACGTATCATTCGCGAAAATCTCTTCCTTCTCAATCCGGATGGCTCACGCATTCAACGACAAGGCATCGAGAACCTGCAGCAAGCTGTAGATAGGCATGCCCAATCCCTTGCTTCATCTACTCCATCTTCGCACACATCCCCCTCGAACATCTCCTCCAGTGCCTTCATATCCGAAAGCTACTTCCTTCAGTGCACTCGAATCGCGGAGAACCATGCCACAGTCACGACAGTCGAAGACAACAGCTCAGGAGCAAATACTCTCGCCGTCACTCGTTCAAAGGCGAAAAACGCGGTACTCGATAGCCCAGATACAGTACCCTCACAGGAAAAATCGAAGGAGGCTGCCGGATCATCATCTAGTTCCCATGCTCGCAAACAAACTCGTTCCGTTGACATCTCGCCTTCAGATATTCCTCTTGCACCCCCAAAGAAAGCTCCAGCCTATGTCTATGAATCGAAAGCAGCCACTCCGGAAGCAGCCTCTCGCATCTACCAAAGCATGCTCAGTACTCCAGTTCCTAATATCACAATTGCTGACCTTCTCGCAATTAGTCCAGATCTTCGTAGGGAAGCTGTAGAGCATTGCCGAACACATCGAGTAGCCTCGTCACCAGCCACCATTCTTACTGCTGCTAGCACCATCGTGCCACCTCGAGTTGAGCACGCCACACCACTTCGCGAGCTTAAGGTCACCCTCAACGGCATTCACATGGAAATGGCCTTGCTCGACGAAGGCTCGGAGCTCGTTGTCATTAGAGAGGATGTTTGGAAGAAGACTCAAGCTCCAATCAATAAAGATATCCGCATGCGCATGCAGACTGCGAACGGAAGCTCACAGGACATGTCGGGGTGTCTTGAGATGCTCGAAATTGATGTCGACGGCATCAAAACATGGGCACATGCTTATGTCATAGCGGATGCTCCTTATCGCTTGCTTTTAGGACGACCGTGGCAGCGCCTCGTTCGATTATCGAAGTCGGAGACATCGGAGATGGTTTATGTCACTGTTCATGATCCCACAGATATCACGCGAGTTCGAACCTGCGCTACATTCCCTCGCCCTCCGCCACATTTAGACACACTCATGCTCACAGCAGCAGCCTTCAGTAGCCCAACCTCACTCCCTCCGCCTGGGCCTGCCATCTCTCACATGATAGCCAGTCCTCTTGCAGAATGCTTGTTACAGGAAGCCTTCGACTATGACCCCATTCGACGAGTCCTGCTTACAAGAAAGTTGCCAATCGAGTCAAGCCTGTCGCAACAACCATGCCTGCACATGCTCGTATCATTCGTCGCTTCCCTGAAGATCCTCTTATATCGCTTCCTACGTCCTCTCCCAACCCCCCACACTTCGTTCCCAGCTCTCGCCTCACTATGGAACGCATTGACGACCTCGGCATATTTCAGAACTCGTTCCTATGGCCTGAAGAGCGAAAATTAGTGGCACACATCTTATCTCTCAACGAGCTGGCACTAGCGTGGGATGAGACGGAGAAAGGACGCTTCCATGATGATTATTTTCCACCTATTATTATTCCAACTATAGAGCACACTCCCTGGGTGCACCGTCAGCCACCTATCCCACCAGGTATCCGCGACGAAGTCATTGCACTCATCAAGTCGAAAATCGCATCAGGAATCTACGAACCATCAAACAGCTCTTACCAATCAAGTTGGTTTTGCGTTGCGAAGAAGAATGGCTCAATCCGTATCGTCCACAACCTCCAGCCTTTAAATTCTGTCACTGTCAAAGATGCGGCAACACTTCCTTATGTTGAGTTATTCGCGGAACAATCAGCCGGACGCTCAATTTTATACCATGATGGACTTGTTCGTCGGTTTTGATCATCGTGCCTTAGCCGAAGAATCTCGTGATTTAACCACGTTCCAAACACCCCTCGGCACATTTCGGCTCACAGCATTACCTATGGGATGGACGGATTCTCCCGCAGTCTTTCAAAACGACGTAGCATTCATTCTTCAGCACGAAATCGACATTGCCCCAAACTTTCAAGATGACGTCAATGTTCTTGGCCCTCGCACACGGTACGAACTCTTAGACAGCCCAGGCATGTTTGAGACAATTCCCAAAAATTCTGGCATTCGACGATTCGTTTGGGAACACTGCTTAGACGTGAATAGAGTTTTACACCGTCTTAAGCACGCAGGAGCCACGGTATCAGCGAAGAAGCTTTTCATTTGCGTGCCTGAGGTTATTGTTGTTGGACAGCGCTGCACTTATGATGGACGCATTCCAGATGACTCAAAGGTTGCCAAAATTCAGAATTGGCCTCCTTGCACAACTCGCTCTGAAGTTCGTGGATTTCTTGGCACAGCAGGTACTATTCGCAATTGGATAAAGAATTATGCCTCCATTGCACGACCGCTTACCAATCTCACACGCAATGCGGTACCTTTCATTTGGGACGAAAACACGCAGACAGCCATGGACACCCTCAAACATGCCATTGTCAATTCCCCTGCCATTCGACCAATTGACTACCATAGTCCTAATCCCGTCATTTCTCGCTGTCGACTCATCCCATATTGCTTGCGGCTGGATTTTACTTCAGCTCGATAACGAAAAATCGTCGACGACCCTCTCGCTTTGGTTCTATTACGTGGAATGACCGAGAATCACGCTATTCTCAAGCGAAGATTGAGCTCTATGGCCTGTTTCGTGCCCTCAAGCCACGAAGGTCTGGATCATTGGGATCAAGAATTTCGTTGTCGAAGTCGACGCAAAGTACATTAAAGGCATGCTCAACAATCCTGATATCCAACCGAATGCAGCCGTGAATCGATGGATTGCGGGAATCTTGTTGTTCAATTTCACACTCAAACACGTTTCAGGATCCAAGCACAACTGGGCCTGATGGCCTATCGCGTCGTCGTCGTGCACTGGAAGATGAAGACTTTGATGAAGAAGACTCAGAAGAGGTTGAAGAATGGATAGACGAGGTACTCAGCTATGGGATATGGACGGTGTTGGATTCTCGCAATGGAAGTCTTGGGATGATGACGAGGGCACAGGTTTTGTTTCTGCTGAAAGCCGACCCAGACACTGACCTTGAACTCCCGTGCAACGAAGACTCCAAACAGCGTGACAATGACCTTCGGGCCATTCAACACTATCTCGAGACGCTCGCACTGCCTTCGGGTATGCAGCTCTCCAATCGCACTCGTTTTTCTTAAACGGGCTGCACAATTTTTCGTTCATAACAAACGACTTTGGCGTCGTGATTCTGCAGGACGTCACCAACTCGTCATTTTCCAGGATGATCGTGCTCGAATTCTCCGCGAAACTCATGACAATCTCGGTCACAAGGATTTTATTCTACTCGACGAACTATTGCTGACCGTTTTTGGTGGCCAACTCTTGATCACGACCTCTCGTGGTACCTCAAAACATGCCATCAATGTCAACTTCGCTCTGTTGAAAAAGTCGTCATTCCTCCGACTATCTCGATTCCTGCTCCTCTATTTCGAAAAGCTTACACTGACTCAATGCATATGCCGACTTCTCACGGATACTCGTACATTGTTCAAGCTCGTTGTTCCCTAACAGCATGGCCCGAATGGCGAATGCTACGGAAGGAGACTGGTCGCACTCTTGGGGCATTTATCTTTGAAGAGTTGTTGTGTCGTTGGGGAGGAGTTGAGGAAATTGTTACGGACAATGGAACACCGTTTGTGGCTGCGCTCGACTGGCTTGCGACGAAATATCACATCCGTCACATTCGTATTTCGGCCTACAACTCAAAGGCCAATGGTATTGTTGAACGTTCACATAGAACAATTCGCGACTCACTCGTTAAAGCCTGTCATGGAGACATCACACAATGGCCAACCATTGTGCCCCACATATTCTGGGCCGATCGTGTCACCACTCGTAAATCCACGGGACATACACCATTCTACATGGCTCACGGCGTTGAACCATTACTTCCCTTCGACATCACAGAAGCGACTTTCCTTATGCCCGAAATCACCAGTTCCATCTCCACTCACGAGCTC
>JABBWB010000791.1:0-13366 GCA_016628085.1 Suillus occidentalis
TTGGCTAATGTATCATGAGAGTTGCCAGCGCGCGTTGAGCGCACGAGACTCTAAAAAGTCCGAGTCAAGGAAAAGTTGTGTGACACGTGCGCGTGACCAGTTGTGCCAAATAGATTGATGATGAGGAAATCACTCACCTGAAGTTTTCTTAGACTTTGTTCCAGTTGGCTTGTAGTGAACATTTTTCGAGATGTATTAGTAGCCAGAATGAACTTGGTTGTAAGATGTGAACGTCAAATTTCAATCATGCATAGTGCTGTATTTTTCGCAATCATGCTCAGCGAGTGTGGGTCCAGCCAACGAAATGTCTTGCTTGTTGTTTGTCTACATAAGTATTCAGATCTGCAGATCCAGAGGCCGCGGAACCAATTTGTATCGTCGCCATCATTTGCGCACTCCACCCAAATTGAAAGAAATCCCTTGATAATGCTGCCAGTAGGCACACCGCTGTTCGATAAGTGGTGTTCAACTCAATGACTGAATGACTATTATCACAGTGATATGCACATGCTTAATCTACAGTCCAAATCAATGATCAATGCACCTCGGCACCTTGCCAAATTACACTACCAAAGTCCCAACACCTGCATTACAAAAACGGCACATTCTTCATCTCCCCCGTAGCAAGAAAATCCTCATCAAACGCCTCCTCAGCAGCCTCCTCCTCATTCTCTCCACCCTCCTCTCCGTCATACTCATAACCCTGCGCCTCTTCATCCCCATCCCTAACATCCACCCCAAACTGTTCATCATCTAACGACCCAGGCATACTCGTCATACTCGTGCTCCTCGGACGCCGTTTCCGCACACTCCCCTCCTCGACCTCTGCATCCTCCTCATCAGAATCCAGGAATGTGGACGATGACGAGCGCGAGTTGACGCCGCTGGATGAAGACTGCGTGAGCGCTACCAGTCTACCACTGAGACGTTCAAGAGAGGACATCTGCCGCAAATGTGTATGGCGCAGGCCCATCGTTCGACTCGGCGTGCCCTCGCGCGCCACTACAGGCGGCGGAAGTGAAAACTGCGTCAGATCCCGCGATTGCCTCCGCCCCACGAGGCTGAAGTTGCGTAACCGTGCAAGTGTACTCTGATTAGACGTATCCGATCGAGCGCTCAGGGCAGGGGAAGGAGGCGTAAGGTCAGGAAGGGCGAATTCTTGGACTGGCATCTTCCAATAATTAAAATCTGTGAATTCCGCTGTCCATTTCCGATGTATTGGAGGGAACATCTGATCCACGATGTCGGTCATATGTATATAACTAACAATGAACGAATGAATATGTCGAATACAAGAGCAAAACAAAGTACGCACGATGATTTATACCCTGCCAGTTCGAGGAGTTCCATCTTGACCTCACCGGAGGAATCTATTGTAAATATCCTCGCACTTGGAACATTCACGCTGCGATATGACAGCGCATCCGTTATCCGGTTCCCAAACCCGGCATAGAACGGTGTGCGCGGGCTCTCACCGAAAAGACGCTGGATATCCCTCAAGCACGCCATCTTGAATACTTCGGGCTTGCGCATAATCACCTCGCTGGTGCAAACATCAGTAGCTTCCCTCTCTAGATTAATTGAGTATCATACCGGTGTAGCGACGCCATCAGCCGGTCGGGGCTCATGATGACGGGACCTTCAGGAAGTTGATAATCGTCCTGCTTGATACCCTTGAGGTAGTCACGCGTAGAATCTGCCTGCCCGATAGCTCGTGAGGTGAGATACATAATCTTGTACCCGTTGCGCCTGATATCGGTGTACAGCTTAGCAACGCCAGAATGTGTCCAGTCACGACCGATCATAGCAAAGACATGGCCAAGGCCATCAGACCTACACAAGTATTAGATGCATACACGGATGATAAGAGAAACCTACTTGGTGATTGTACCATCTATATCAGACACCACAACAAGATCGGTCGAGTCCCATACAAATATCCGCGCCGTACATGCGGGCACAGTAGAATTATACAAAGAAAACGTGATGGTATTAGCACCGGACTTAAGGTTGAGGGATTTCTGGAGAAAATATCAGATGTTTGAGAACTGCACGAAACATTGAAGACTCACCAGTTGTTCAGAGGTCAACCGCAGCGTTTTGGCATACCTCTTCTGTGTTCTCGCAATCTTTGCCTCCAATGCCTTACTCAAGGGTTCCATAATGTCTGGAGCAGGTGTGGCAGGAGGGGCTGACACAAATTGAGGAAACGCCGTATGCTGGGGCACAAGAGGAACATGTTTTGGCAGTGTCTGGAAAAGTATCATGAGCCGCTGTGCTTCTAATCCTCACAAGACTCACAGATTCCGTCGGAGATGTATTCGACACCCTCAAAGGAGGCCGGTCAGCCTCTGTTACATCCCGGCTGCGATTCCACCACCTTACCCAACTGCTCGACGTCGGTTTCCGGTGTGACTCTGGCGGTTCCGAATCCGCACGCTTCATCTCTCGCTCGTCCCCACTCGATGCCGGTTCTCGCTCATCGGCACTGCTGACCTCCCTCTGGTCCACGCCCGGTTCCTGTTCCTCTGACATGGCCAATGGGGGCTCTGACATCGCCCTCGATGGTTCCTTTGGTGCATTCTCAACCCACAACCTCAAAGCATCCATCAACGGGCTCCCATCTTCCCTCGTGATATACTGCCCGCCCGCCCACCTAATCACCAACCCATCATCCTCTACCACCCTCGTCCTCACTTCCCCAATCACCAACTCCTCAGACACAAGCTGCATATAGTCAATTCTTCCCGCCTCAAATAGACGCACAACTTCCACTTCATCGCTCCCATGGAAGATCCCACGTTTTGACGCAGGTACAAGCGAGAGAGCAAATGACAGCGCTTGGCCCTCGATATGAACAAGGAACGTACGTGAGTCAGATGGGTGCGTGGTAAGAACACCGCCCGAACCGAATCCGTGCTCAGGGAGTGGAAGCGGAGGATGATCATGTACAAGTTCGCGTTCCTGTTCATCTTCAGGAGTATGTACCTCATCTTGAAGTGGCAAAGACGAGCGGATGGTATGCGGACTGCCTTCGAGCTCAGGTGGGACACTCCTACTGCGCGCCAAAAATTCTTCAGCATCAAACTCGGATGGCGCGTGTTCATCCACAGCGGGTACTGTTCCCATGCGCAATAAGTGGGTAGATGGGAAATGTGTCGTCATAGGTGAGGGCTGGGGGAACGCGCCCCATTCCCAGGAGTATTGAGGAAGCGGGATATCTTCTTGGGATTCTGAAACAGCACGGCGGGTAGGAAATGTAGTCGCGGAAAGTGATGGTTTACTCAGAGGAGAAGAGACTGGTGGAGTGGTGGATGGGAAGGGGATCGCAGCTGGAGTTGGAGATTGTGAATCTGCAGCTCATTAGCTCGTTATATGCAATGAGATAGATGAAACTCACGAGATACACGTGTAGAAGACGCGTCGCGTGCTTGAGCAGAGTGATATCCAGCCATATCAAGCGCAATATCTGTAACACCTTGAGAACCACATCAAGGATTATGCAGAACGCACGCACCAGCCTTGTATTGGACTTCTGGACCGGACACGTTGGTGGGTTGTACTAAAGGTTCTTCTGGTGGAGGAGTAGGAGGAGCACTCCTCGAGCCAAGCTTCGGTTTCGCACCTGCATGCATCGGAATGGGATGTTTCAACCCAGACGAAGCGTTCAAGTCGAGAAACTCGGGCTCCTGCATCTGTAAACTCAGATCTGACTGTTTCTCTTCCCCATCCAACTTAGCTCCAGACCTTCCACGTTCAAAGTCACCCTGGAGTTCGCCTGGTTCTGGGGTTGGGGAGAGCAGAGGACTTGTTACGAGGTCTTCTGGGATATCTTCTTCTGTCTCGAACACAAAGAATGCTTCTCCTGCATCTCCAATTTTCATGTTGAACGGAATGGGCGAGCCATTAACTGATACGTTGACCTACTCCCAGCCATTCATGACCCATTAAACACCTTGACGAACAAAGAAGACAGTGCGCACCTTCTTTTCAGCAGGTCTGAGTACTTGGAGCTTACCGAAACGAACATGGAATGGTGAGCAGGCGTAAACGTCACCGTCTTGTGAACCGGAACTAGCGGATGAAGTGGGCGATGGTGGGTGCCGAATGACGATGACATCGATGGCTCCAGTCAGGGTTGATGGGTTGATATCTTTGTAGTACTGGTATGGGGCACTGATTGCGCTCACAGCGCCACGAATGTAGTTCATCGCGTTCACGATGCAGCCGGTGTCGTATAAGGTAGTTCGACTTTGTTGCTGGGGCTGACGTCGTGGATAGAAGATTATGGAGATATTGAGAAGATCGTAGAATGGACTATGTGAAAGCTAATAGTACGTGGCTCATGGTATGCGCGATGGAACAAGCATGTAGATTGAAGTTCCGTTGAACAAAAGGTATATATGTAATCATCAACGTTCTAACATCAAGCGTTGATCATATCACTACGTAAAATCACAGGCCAGCTCTTGCCCCAGCTAGACAAATACGACATCCTCTGTCCATCACGCCGACAAACGTTTCATACATTATTTTTGGTCGTGATAGCACAACCGTAGCAATACAGGATCATAATCTGGGTATACCGTAAAATTCGAGGTTAAATGTCGAAACTAGTCATACACCATCAATCACATCATCAGAATCAAACGAGGGCTGGCTGATTTGATAACTTTCTTCATCACTAATAGTGGACGGAGGCCTTATCTGACCTGGCAGGCCAGCCGCCCCCCATGCAGCAAAACCGCCCACTATATCAGTCGCATTGAGCAAGCCAAGCTCGTGGAGGGATGCCGCAGCCAAAGAGCTGGTGTACCCCTCCTGACAATATATGATTATTTTTAAATCATAGCGATCTGCAATTGCGAGTCGTGCTTCGCAACGAGGGTCAAAACGCCATTCCAGAACGTTTCGCTCGATGATGAGGGATCCGTGGATCCCACCTTCACGAGCACGTTGGGAAGCTGGGCGAATGTCGACAAGAAAGACTGGCATCGGGTATGTGGGATCGTGAAGGGCATCATAGGCTTGTCGGGGCGTCATCCGCTCGAGCTTTGATCGGGCATCAGATAGAAGTTGATCAATGCTGCGAGATCCAGGAGGAGGAAGAAGAGGATCAATAGGAGTGCGTACAGACTTGGACAGTACGTCCCATAAGGCAGCGTCATCATAAGATGAGCCAATATGCCTTACAGAGGCAGCAAGGAGAGTACCCGTGTTTTGAACTGCGTCGACGCGTCCCAAAAATTTAGAGGATGCGAGGAGTACAGCACGTTGCACATCATCTTCATCTGACCCGCATATAACGAGTGCGTTTGAAGTGCGGGTGCCACCTCGAGTACCACGACTCGTCGGTGATGCACCAGTGGTGGCAATGGCGAAGAGATATCGAGACGAAGGTAGTCGGGCACGGATATGGGAGGTGACAAGTCGAAGAAAGCGACCATCGTCTTTCTTTGAGAAAGTAAAGTGGACACCTATGCGGACACCATCTATGGTGCGTGCTTTTGTGATCATGCGGAGTGCGAGGCTCTGGGCAACCTCTTCACGCACATCTGCAAGTGTGCGTGGGTTTGTCGGGAAAGCAGTAGCAGAAGATTGGATGAGTGTGCGCTCGACGACAATATCAGTGGATGGTTCTGATGATGACATGAGGACATCTAGTCGCTGCTCAATGATCTGTTCAAGAAATATTGGTTAGTACTGTGCAATGGTCTGCATGTGTCTGCTAGCGTTGAAGGCAAAACTCATATTGCAAACAAGGGTTGCCACTCAAAGTAGCAGTTCGGGCCGAAACGATCCGGATTCAGTTTTACACTTTAAAACTTTTTAGCGTCTCTGGCACTTCATCCCATGTCCATGATTGTGAACCGTACAGCAAGCGTGCATTATACACATTGACAACTGTCAGGCAGGCAGGACCGTGTCAAAATAGCTACGCCCGAGTTCTTTTGTTTACTACGCTTGGTCACGGTAACATTGCCAATGCTGACGATTGGCTTCAAGTTCGTCAGGCAAGTGCTATTGAGCACAAGTCACCATCGAAGTCAGGTCTTGAACAGCCTTGAACTCCATCTCGCCGCCTCGAGTGCATTTAACTTTTTGTCAGCTTTGCTCCCGAAGATGTTAGTCATGATGTCCATGTCGACGACTCAACGCAGCCCCCCAATTCGCTGGCCGGGGTGACTCGGGCACCAGTAATATCCCTGGAGAGTCCCAAATAAGCTATCTCCGTATTATATTTTCCAGACGGCCAGCGTATTAACAGTGGATCTTATCAGCGGATCTGATGACGAAAAAACCACTCGACGAAGGGGTCTGTGGCATGCGGGAAAGGAGATCGAGGAGGCGTGAGATGTTTGCCAGCAAGAAGTACATGTGGCGGCGGTGTCGAAGGGCGGTCAATGAACTATAGCTGCTGGAGGAGATTTCGATTCCGGAGAGCTCAAAGCCTGTGAGCTCGAGACGGGCATTGTGGAACGTTCTATGGCCACTCCGAAATGATCACCTGCATCGATATCTCCGCTGATAGCACGCTGCTGGCGAGGGAGTCACTGGATTTCACAATGCGGAATTGAAGTTTGGACGACAACATACCCATGGCTGGTCCGTCAGAGGTGTTCATTAATGTTGACGCAATTCGATTCTCGTCAGACTCCAAGAAGCTCGCAGTAAATTTGTGGAAGGGGAGGTGCCTCAAGGTGTGTCTACCCTTCTACAATTCACGTGGCCGCAATATCAAGGACTCATCGGTTCACTGATGTCTAATCGCAGACACTGGACATCAGAATTTCGAAATCAGCCCACGTCAACCTTCGCTTCTCTTCTCGCACCAACGCAGTTCCTCCTGTTCGGAATGATCAGCCTCGCGATCCCCTAGACGTTCTAGTTCCGTCGCTGTCAGCTTGGTGATCTTCCTACAATTTCACTTCAGCTGTGCCCCCTCGCGACGCAGACCTCAAATCAGGGTCGTTCAAACACGAATTTCCACAAGAACGTCAGTGTTGACTGCTGCAGCGCCTTTTGCACACTGACATTTTTTGTTAGCCTCGACGCACACCGGTACTTGTACTTTAGTTGGCTGCAATTACATGACGTCCAGTACAATGCATTGTCAGGCAGCTCAACGTTTCCGACGTAAGGAGCAGCTTGCCAGGAATTATGATGGTTCATGACGCCACCTTTTAGGATCTCCGAGTAATGGCAATAAATGACTTCCAATTCATACAAGGGGTATCGCATACATATACGCGGTCGAACGCAATAGCTGAGACGGAGGTATCAAGCAGCACGAGAAATAAAGGCAGAAGCCTGACCCAGGCGAGGATACAAGATATAGGTAAAGAGAACCGAAATTATAACATAATAATTCACAATTAACAGAAGTTGAGCAGTCAAATACTCTCATAACCGGTAGCCAGGTGCTAATTTATCGCGACTAACGCAACCTTTGATGGTCGGAATACCCATCATAGGCAGCCTGGGCGTCCCCTAAGAGGGTCTTCAGAAGTGTGCTATCACTATTGTTGAAACTCCCGTCGTCCCAATCGGCCGATTGAAAATGCATCTTTTCACCGTCCTGTAGCCTTGACAGAACAATTGATTTCCACCTCCTCCATACTTTGGTATCATTTGGGAGAATATCGTCAAGTACCTTTGCTGGATCTGATGGATTCAACGCCAGCAGAACGAAGACTGCCATGGTGGTGCGCGTGCCCAACATATATTTCGTCATCGACGGCCGCTTGAGGACCACATCCAGTAGCAGCCTCCTCTGGATCTCCGCCTTATCCAATGACGACAACCATGAGTTGTATGCCCAAGAGACCGCGAGCGAGGCTAAAAACATGATCTGTCCGAAGAGCGTGGCCTGCGGTATGAGCAGCAGCTGTGCGATGAACTGTGTCGTGAGGATCAGTGAGCACGTGTTGATGTTTCTGTATTCTGGTTCACTGTCGAAGTTTAGAGAGAATCTCCCACGGGTAATGGAATTGACAGCGCCCTCTTCGCCAAGTAGGACGATGACATTGTTATCCGTGAGGAGTAATCCATCGCCTCGCGGCGCTCCCGGGGCTGGAATGGGATGACAGAAAGTGAATTTTCCGGATCCGATGACAAAACATGATATTCCGCTTGCGACTATTCCGAGCAGGATCATACTGAAGGAGTACCAGTCTTCAAAGAAAGCGCTCGCGATGCAGGTGCCGACGGATACTGATATGGGGATGAAAGCGAAAGCGCTGGTGTATCTCGTGAGTTGCTTTGGTGTCATGGTTGCATCAGGAACGTGGTGGAGGTCAACGATTGTGACCCCAATTGGTTGGGTTTTTCTCCCTGGCACATCAATGCCCCGCTCCACCTGGCATTCTTTTACCATCAAAGAAGCGAGGTGACCAGTTTCAGGGATGGTCGACCCAGACTCTACACCCTTGAACTTTGGGCCCTTCCAAACATCCAGCTCGAACAGCGTGGCCGGGTCAGTGTTGACGCCCGGGAATAAGCCATCCCAGAAACGCGAGTTGGCGAGTTGGCCATACCTCTTGGCGATAAGGTATGATCCTGGTGAATTGTACCATCCCAACCATTTTCCCCCTTGGTATACATGTACGGTTGCCATCGCGGAAACGGCTTCATCACCACCGAAAAAACCTGCTACTCCCAAGGCATCGAGAGTGAACTTGGAACCTGCAAGAGGTATACTTTGCATTGTTGGTTGGACGAGACTTCTAGATATGTACATGTCAGTAAGAAGAGGTTCTGGTTTGCTGAGCAGTCGCAATCGAACTGTGATATGAACACGCACAGGAGTCCGACAGAAGTTGAAAGTTAGGAATAGCCTTGTGAGCGACGGGCGCTTGAACCTGGGATTGAAGATAAAAGTGCTGCCAAACAACGGTAACTTACGATCCAGCCCTGTATAGGCTGTACACTTATCAAATACGCAGGAGTGCTTCGAAAGGTTTTGTGAATAAGATCAATATCGACTCGGAAGACGAACATATATACCTAGCGGCCTGCAGGTGGGGCTGTATTAAGTGGCAATGTGGCAGGGCGCTATTGAGTCGCATTCTCTATCTAGGGTGCACCCAAGGAGCATGTTCATTTTCAAGCGCTTCTAATAGTGTTAGGCTGTGAAATGACGATCACAAGCTATTCTAGATCCGAGCATACAGCAAAGCGGATTGAGCTTCAATGTTCGCCACGGCGTGGTAGAATCTGTGGAAGTCCAATTGTATTACGTACAGGAGTAGGACTATTGTTTAGCATTAAGTCCGGATTCCAGATGACCATCATTTTCACAGCAACTTATCAGTGAGTTTTGCCTAATTCTGCCGTGACAAAACCAGCCAGTTCTGCCCACAGCACAACCTCAGCTTGCCACTTTAAAGACTAGGATAGTCATCATTTAATGGACTCCAACAATAGGTATAGCCTCACCGTCTTGCGGCTCCCATATATACACTGATTAGCTAGGCCATTGTAAACAATACATGCCGCATGTACAAATGTTATAAACGCTGTGCGTCTAAATCATGTCTTAACCGACTCGCGCAGGTCAGTATCAGATACTTGTTTTGTCAAACTCACTATGTACAAGTCACACCAATTTCATTCAGTGAACTGCAGTTGTTCAGTAGAACAGGAAACAACAAGTTGAATTCTCCTCACGAATATCAACAACAGGTCTTCGAGGCCTGTGTGCCTTGTATAGTGCGACATCACGAGCTCGTAGTGCACGCCGTTGAGCATTAGTTCCTATGTATAATGTGTAATGCCAACCAGTCTGCCAACTTGACCAAAAACGGGTTGACCGCACCAGTCAAGTACAAATTGGCGACTCGTCAAGAAGTGACTCCGGTAGGGTATAACGTATGGGTATCATCCAAAGGAGTGCAGATTCCTGAGGTTCGGATAATCGTGTTTTGACGGAGACCTGTGTGATCCAGAATCTCCGGGAGGTATCTGACGTGTACGTGGATGAACGTGCGAGACACGAGGGATTTCTCTGTCAGAGTCACTAGCGGGATATTTGCAGTTTGGGGAAAAATAGAACTTACCCCATCAACGTTAGCATCCAACGTTCGAGTCCAACCGTTATACATAAGTGGATATGTCAACACGAACAAATATGATAATCCTCTCATATGGCTAAACGTTTCATCTTACTCTACCCTTACTGGTACACACAGGTCCCCGGTCTGACAGCTCGCAGAAATGTCACTTTTGTTCGCCTCAGTACATGGAGCTTGCCCAAAATGTGCAGCTCCGTCCACGAAGGAAGCTCCGAGGTACTCTCACTGTGCGATAGGCCAGAGTGACGAACGTGCATCCCATTGAATTATCGGGTTGCCACCAGGCCACTGCAGCCTGTGTACACTGCTCCTTATTAATAATTTGTACTACAACCCGATGGTCCAGCATCTAACCACTCCTCCGAGAACTCATGAGGACGCGAAGTCTGATTTTTACCTTAGGACTATGTTGCATTGCCAGCCTCGCGGCCCCTACTCAAATTGTACTGGGCACATCACTGATTGAAAAGTTGAACCTCGTATGTGCTTTATATTTATTTTAATCACACACCTCTGGTCGCTTAAGCGATTGAAAGAACCTTTCCCCAGGAAGCTTTACGGTCGTTTTTTGCACATCACAGATATCCACCCAGACCCATTTTATGAACCTGGCGCATCCCAGTCCTCTGCATGCCATCGGGCCGATCTCAACCACAGTCCTCCGGCAGGTTACTACGGAGCACCATATAGGTGTGTTAATTATCCTTGTTTCTGATCTATTGGCCAATGTTCATTTCTGTCCAGTTCGTGTGACGCACCATTCAGCCTCACAAATTTTACGCTTGATTATTTGGATGAACATTGGACTTCTGAAATTGATTTTGTAATTTGTGAGCGTCTAGCTTTCATCAGTGTTATTTGATTCTCACCCATTTGCCGCATATAGGGACCGGTGATAATGCAAGGTATGATGATATTGGTCGGACCTCTTAATATGCAAATTGATCAAGAGCATCTAGACACGACAACGATGACGACATACCACGATCACTCGACGAAATTTATGATTTGAATTGGGCTGTAGCTAAGAAGATGGAGCATGTATTTTTGAGCAAAGGCATCCCAGTTGTGCCAAGTTTGGGTAGGTCTTTACGCATCGCCGCATAAACTTCCTGAACTGTGCATCTTCTATTAGGAAACAATGACATCTGGCGTAAGTGACCACATTTCTGAGCACGCGACGAGTATATTGATTGTCGACTCTTTTAAATAGCTCATGTAAGAACATCGTATCACAGAGGCTCTTTCTACTAATTTCATTTACCTTTCTATCAGAATAGATTATCTGCTGGTACGATCGTTACTTTTCTTCCGTCCTGCGTTAACCTGTAGCAAACAGGACCTAATGAGATTTTTGAGGAGTTTTCTTCGTATGTCTATCGCAAATTTTAGTCGCTTCCAAGATCTTATAAAACAACCAGGATATGGAGCGCATTTATACCCCCAACATCATCAACATCATTTCATCAAGGAGCATACTTTTCAGTGGAGATAATACCTGATGCGGTAGCTGCTATCAGTATTAATACCTTGTTTTTTTATAAGAAGAATCACGGCAAGTGACGCATAATTCTCTGGTTGACCTATTCATTAACCTACATCATTAGCTGTAGGAGGATGTAGTTATGCCGATCCAAAGGACCCTGGAAATATCCATCTTGATTGGCTTGAAGAACAACTGGAGTCATTCCGATCTCGACAGATGCAGGTAAGAGTTCTCGAATATCTTTCGAATTTTTTTTGATATTGTCGGGAAGGTGTGGATGACAGGTACGCTATTGATTGCTTCGTTGAACTCTGACCCATTTCATATTTTCGCCAATGCAGGACATGTGCCTCCATCCGAAACGAAGTACTTTCCCGAATGCGTGAGTATTCCATGTAGATATGATATCAACCATCTCAACCTTGTCAGTACTACCGTTTCGTAGAGTTGAATCTGCGATTCCAAGACACAATCTTGGGTAATTTGTATGGGGTAAGACTCAATATTCATTCCAGGCAGTTGATGTTAATTTTAGTGTTTCAGCACCTAAATGTTGACCACGTATGCATGGTTGCTTCAAACCCACCCTTTATCTTACAAACTCCGTACAGTTTTCTTTCTTGGGTGCTGATGAGATCGATATGTCTGCAGAGATCTCGTCAAGCAGCACAATCTTCGAGACACTCATCGCTGATTTCTCGGAGATACCGGAACCCCTCGAGGACACTCACTATGACAACTATGCAGTGGTGAACGTTAACGCTACCATTGTACCAAATCCTTATATTCCATCCTTCCGAGTTTTTACGTATAACACCACTGGGCTGTCGGGATTTGCGAAGGATATCGGCTCTGATCCATATCTTCAAACGATAAAGGCCACTCAGCGACGTCGTGCCTTGAACCATGAACAAGTTCGCGCAATCACGAAGCCGAATTGTGAACGCGAGGAGTACCGTGACTCATGGAGGTGTCAATTTGACAAACCCTGGCACTCCGATAGCAAGTCACCATCACGACGGAACTCGTTGTGGTCGCCTACAGGGTTCGCACAGGTGGGCTCGCACCCCATGAGTAGTCCCCTAAAATGACACATGTTAATTCACAGTTTTACATGCCAAGACTGGCAGAATTCGATCAGACTCATGACCCAGAGTTCGAACTCGAGTACATGACCTTCCCTCTTTCACGCTTACATCCCAACCAGGAAGCACAGGATATCATGAATCACCAATATGTCATTCCTCTTCGGCTTCTTCCAGAAGAACTTCGCCAGCCTGGTGCTGTGGAGTCAGTGTACACGCCTTACGAGTTGGATGACTTAACCATCCCATCGTGGCTGGATCTTGCCACGAGGCTTACGAAGGACGAGGAACTTCGATTAAAGTTCAAAGAGTTCATGTACATGGGCGGGGTGGAGGAATGATTGTGTGTTTGAGGTGTCTGGTTCGGAAATGGACAAGAACGTTAAGATTCAGGCGATGTATTTTGATGTACTGGCTACATGACTAGAGTGCGTTGTAATTTTGTTGTATTTGTGTTTATACTACACCCACGTAAGTACCTTGTTTAAAGCGGTCCAGCTGTATTCTTGAACTGAAATATCTGATATCTAACTAGGCTTGGCTCAGAGCTCGACCGCTGCACGGCAGTGTTGGATCTTCGATTCAATTCACATTGGTGCATGTACGCAGCTTGTGGGTATGGTTTTCCAGGCGGTGGTGATAATCAAAAGCAGTGAGTCCTTCTCGCTCGATTTGACATGGCCCACAACGCCCTCTTATCGATGAACTCAATTGAGTGCATT
>JABBWB010000792.1:0-13356 GCA_016628085.1 Suillus occidentalis
ATAATCTTATTTAATACTAGGACAGATTTTTGACTAAATTTCTCTCCTTATAAAGCACTTGGTAAACATCTCACCACTCAGCACTGATAGCCAATACATAGGCCACCGCACTTATCACATGCAACATCACAAAGATAAGTTGGTGAAGGTGGAAAATAGCTTATTTAGTTAGTCACATGATGCCTGAGTTCTGAGACTGCTTCAGCCACTTCAACCCAGTGGTACTTAGCTAATTTCCTCTGAAACAGCGGAATATAGCAGATAATAAATTTTCTAAATAACCCCATCGATAGTTTATTTGCAGAAGCATGCTGACTACATAGCATCAACTGACACCTTCTGCCAATATTGTGATACAATCATTTATGCACTTATAGCAATCTGACATTGACAAATTTTTACTACAACCAACAATCAGTTCTATTGGTGCTCCTAATTGGCCCATATACCTCAGATAGTGTTTTAAAGTCCAGTCTGGTCCAGTTTTTTTGCTTTGGTTTGAGTACAACTGGACCAAAACAGTCTTTATATTTAGGCCCTCCATATAAGACCTGGACAGAACTGACAAAAACTGGTTGCCAGTGATCTTTAGCTGTCTTATAGTCACACCAGTCCAGGACTAGAAAAGACTGAGAAAGACTAAATCAATACTATCATGTATGATGTATGTACTAAGCCTCATATGCGTATCGTGTATTATAGCTGCTTTAAATGTATAAGTAGTTAGCATTATCTACTACACATCTCTTATCTCCCTTCAATTATGTCAGGGACTCATATATCCATCTATCAAAAGAAACCCACTGAAAAAGCTGCTGCACAGCTTCACATCACCAAGACTTAAACATTTGCTGTCTCTAGTGATGATGATTTCGTAGATGACTCAGATGATAGCATTGTCACTACTGTACATACATTAGGAAAAAAAAGGCTGTATTCAAGTCTAACTGAGCACATCACAGAAGTAAGTATATCAAGGACATTGAACTTAAAGATAGCACAACAGATGACAAGGAAGCCAAAGAACCAGATGTCATTGACATAGGCGGGCCGGGTAGTACTGTGGATGGTGAAGATGTTAGTCAATTTGTCCTTTATTTTCTGGAAAACATCTAAGCATCTAAATATTACAGAATGATGATGCTAGTGACTTGAAACATAATTATACTAGGATAACACCAGATGAAATCAAAATACAGAATAGCACTAATGATCTACTTACTATGTTCTCAGATAGATGTACTGTAAAGTTTGTGAGTGCAACAGGGGAGGTAGAAATGAAAGTGGGCCACTGGTGTTTGATATGTAAGTAAGCAATCACTATATTCAAGATCAATTAAAACTTACCTGGAATTCAAAGGGTGAATATGAAGTTTATTACAAAACATAGCTGCTGCAAGATATTTCATGTGGGTAGCAACTTCTCATGTTAGTAGCACATTCAGGGGCACTATATACATAGTGTATAAAGAGAAGTGTATGGTGCTGAAAATTTGTAAAAACCACTATGCCATTCCATGTGCATTTATCCACGTAGTGTAAAAGGAAAAAAGAAACAAATGAAAGGTAGATAGAAGAAATTGGATGTAATCTTCCAGGGTACAAGAATATCCCAGGAGTTTTCAAAAGATGAGGTTCTGCATGCTGTTACAGAGTTTGTCATATGCAATGACCAAGTGAGTGAGAAATACTATATGTTTCAAGTTGACTATTCATTATCTAATAACCACCCAAAGTTTCTAGCTGTAGTCAACAAAGCCAGTTTTAGAAACTGTTTGGTCACAATTAGCTGGTTATCACCAAGATTGATATTCCCTTAATGCATAATGTTACTAACTATATACACAATCCTTTGTGAAGTTCTTAAAGTTCAAGCTGGATATGCAGGTAAGGATCATTTGTATTTGTAGGCAGCATCATACTATACTGGCTAAAGCTGACTACTATATATAAAGAAAGCAGACATTGGCTATGTGTCAACTACTATAAATCTCTGGTCTGTTGATCAAACAAAAGTGATGTTCTTTGGTCTTACTGCTCATTGGATTTATACTGACCCAAAGTCTAGAAAATGAACACTGAATTATTTTCAAGTCATTTTATTTAATGAAATATCTGGTGCCCACATTGGAGATAATCTTGGACACTATTTTGTTAGATTATGTGAGTGGGCAGGCATCATTGCTGAACAATCCTCAAAGGTATGTGAATCTACTACTATTTCTCTTTATACTAACATATATTTTACAGCTATTTGCATCACAGCAGATAACATAAGCAATAATAATACTATATATGAGTAGATTGAAAGCATTCTCCATCACTACAAAATCTACTCATTTACTACAACTTAACATTGTCTTTCATGTCTCGCCCACATCATCAATCTTGCTATAGTTGCTGTTATGTCTGGCTTTACCCAGCTTGCCAATGTTGAGAATGTCACATCAATCTAGGAGTTTAACCTAGTACTACTAATATTCACTTGTTGGCGCTCTACTAACTGATCTATTAAAGATTCAATCCTTGAGACAGCATATTGAATATTTCAACAGTCTTTAAGTAAAATGTGGTTTTCTGATCCTATTCATGATTCCTCCATATAGCAACATTAGATAGAAGATAGCAGATGGGATGCTTGAACAAATATACATGCTCTGGCAAGTATGTGCTCTAGCATGATGTTTTTTAAAAAATACTAATCAACCATCTACTGTATATAGTCTATTGACATGTTTCTTGATATGGCTGATGCACTTTTCAGGTCAATCACCACCATTCACTGTCAAGGCAAGACCTTGTCAAATATATACTATGGATAGCCTTCAAATAAATTCACATTGGCTGATTGGAAGTGCATAAATAACACATGCACTATCATTGTAGTATATTGTACTAGTAGTATACTCACATGAAGTATATTTGCTCACTGCATGGCAGGATGCCAACAGTATTCAACAGTACTTCTCATCAGAATAGCAACCTACTCTTTGGAGTAGCATTTCTGTCATAGAAGAACTTCAGACCGCATAGGAAGCAAAGCTTACAACATTAAATTATACCCTATATAAGGACACAATTCAAAAAGGGCTTGATAAACTTGGAAAGTACTCTCAGAAGTTTGACGACAAACCAGTTTATGTCCTTGCTACTGTTGCTAATGATCATTGTTACAGTACTCCATCCCTACTATAAGTTGACTTATATCAAGATGCAGTGGGGCAGTCCAGAAGAACAGGCAAATAAATATGCTGCTGGCAATCTAAATGCTGTTGATTGGTATAACAAAGCATTGAAGGTCATCAAGAATACTATGGAGGAGTACTCAAAGCACAATTCTCCATCTGCCACCATCACTCCTATCCCCTCATATATAGACTCAGGTGCTCCTATTGTTGAATCTGACTATGACCACCATCACCACACATTAGTAGACCAGGTATTGTATGAGCATAATACTAAGTAGCGTGCAGAACTTCAGTGCTACCTTAAAGATATACTAGACAATGTCTCTAGAGATACTGATATTATCAAATAATGGTTAGTAAGTCACCCAGATGTCTACTGTAATCTTCATTGACTTAGAATTTTAAAAACATATCACTGTCTACCCAGTCCTTGCTAGCATTACGAAGGATGTGTACACTATTGCAGCATTTTCTGTGCTTGTGAACATTTCTTCTTAGCTGGTGGCAAGACAGCAACTAATCAATATTCTTGTCTAGATGCTGAACACTTTAAATAGTTACAGATACTGAAATTTGTATAACATACAGCTACAGTTGACCAAGCTGCTGAGAATTCTGCAATTGTGGAAGAGGTCCTGCTTGAGGAATTCAGAGAGCTACTGCGACTTGATAACAAGATTTCAGATTTGGAACATAACAAGGATAAGATTGTTTGAGTTGTTGCAAAACACTTAAGTGTTTTAACTCTGATAGAGTAACCAGTCTTGTACTGGTCTTGTGTTTCTTGTCTATATGAGACAACTAGCAACTGAAGTGTC
This sequence comes from Suillus occidentalis, assembly GCA_016628085.1. Classification (NCBI taxonomy): domain Eukaryota; kingdom Fungi; phylum Basidiomycota; class Agaricomycetes; order Boletales; family Suillaceae; genus Suillus; species Suillus occidentalis. The sequence continues at coordinate 4,007 of JABBWB010000792.1, forward strand.
TAGAATTCTACAGCAAGTGCAACCATAGTCCAGTTTTCAAAAGTCCTGGTCTAGTTGAGTTGAGGTTTTTTTTTGGTCCAGCAACTGGACTTTGAAACCCTAACCTCAGAAACTATGCAATCTCTCCTCAAGATAGAGCTTAAAATTATATCATTTATGAAGGCATAGGAAAGGGAGGCAAAATACTAGTGAAAACTCTATTTTTTTTTCTACTTGTTCTAGTGTCCACTTTAAAATTAAACACTATCAAAACAATCCAGTACAATGAAACAGGTCCACCCGCATATTCTGAGAGAGGGTGGCAATCCTTACATGGCAGAAATAAGCCAAACACATGTGTCACACAATGTATGTTGCTGGTAGCCTAGAGGACAAGAGTGTAGAGGATGATGAGGTAGAGGATGATACTAAGAATGATAACATAGAGGATAACAAGAACAATGATGCTGAAATCAAGAGCACAGTGCTTGACACAGAGGCTTTGCTTGACTCCATGATCCCTGGTCAATCCAAATCTAAAATATGGGAGTCTCAAGTGTACCAGCCTTCTAGACCAAAGAGAGGGTGCAGTCGAGCATGTCCAATGACTGAAAAAGAATTCCAATGTCTCTTTTACACTATTTAGTACCACCTGCACCACAAACTGAAACCTCTCCTCTCCTTCAATATTGTGCCTAGATCTTGGTATTGATCCACAGAATTCTCCAACACCTCTATACCAGACAAATTTAATTGTCAGAAGCCTGATATTGCTCTATTCAACTTCGCTCTCAGAGACAAGGTAAAGACATGGACAAACATCCTATCCTTTGTTGAGCATACCTCCATTGATCTCACTGAACCTGAGATATATCAGTGTTCTGGGGGTTTGCAATCAAAGCATACCTCATCATGTGGGAGCAACCATGATGTCAATTCATTATTGAGTTTTCCATTTATGCCAACCACCTTCATACTCATTACTTTGACCACTCCAGGCTCATCATATCCCATTCATTTCGCATTCATGTTAACTCTGTATGACTTACAGAAATGTTAGCCACTATCACACTAGCAGAGAGTCACTACCTGGGTTTAGATTCAATGATCCACATGTGCAGCTCTGCATGCATAGGCAAATATGCAGATTTAGCATTTGGAGTGCTAGACTGAGTGGAGGATAACAGCAGCAAAAAGTATTCTATCATGGAGATTCTGAGAAAGAGTCATGGGCTTTTCTGCTATAGAATAGTTTGTTATTACATCATTGATAGGGTAGGGAATGAGTACACTCTAAAAGATTGCTGGGTGCTAGAGGAGAAGAAAAATCATAAAGTGATCATTCTGAAGATGCTCAAGGTATCCCCAATATTGTCCAACTTGTAGACCATTAGGATATACTTTACAAGGGACAGCCTGACTGCACAGGGTGCATTTGCAGTCAATATGATCCAAAACCATTGGGAAGACTTCTTTACATTATGCAACAGATTCCACTGCCACCTTCTCTTGTCCCCCTGCAGTTAGTTATTAATTAAATTCAGCTCTAGACAGGAACTGCTCACTGCCTTTCATACATTTATTATCAGTAAGTCATCTTATTGAGTATATAAAATACTTGTACTGGCTCTTTGTTTTCAGCTCATCTCAAGATAATTGAGAGCCGTGTCTCACAGGAACCTCATTCCCTATAATTTTATTATTTATAAGGATATTGGCTACTTCATTGATTTCACTCACACCTTGAGTCTAACAGAAGGTACAACTATCACATATTCACATGATACTGTAAGTTTTAGTATACTATCCAGCTATTTGCTGCTAATATCATTGTTCTAGAGAACCATGCCATACATTTCTATCTGCATTCTCAAAGCTATGATGGCTCTAGAGTCATCTGGTACCAGTACTAACATTCTAGACCAAAACACTTATCTGAATGGTATGAACCACACTGAGTCAAATCAAGGCAACACTGGCATAGATGTAATTGAATACTGGCCCAGCAATGACCTTAAGTCAGTGTTTTATATTGTCCTTCCCATTGCAAAGCTTTGAAATGTAACAACATATCAAGGATCAACTCTAACCAAGAATAACTCCCAGGCAAATTAGATTTCCTATCTGAGTTTGAATGTTAGGAGGAAGATTTAGCTTGACAAGAAGAAGAGGAGTAGTAGTAGTAGTAGTAGTAGTAGTAGTAGTAGTAGTAGTAGTAGTAGTAGTAGTAGTAGTAGTAGTAGTAGTAGTAGTAGTAGTAGTAGTAGTAGTAGTAGTAGTAGTAGTAGATAGGCCACCACAATGATATTTGAAAAAAGTTAGCCATTGAAGCACAAAGTTAGTGTGAGATTATACTCTGTATTTAAAAACTTGTGATTCTATGTTGCTCTAAGACTTTATCTCTTCGAGAGGTTATTGGAGTGATCGAGTGGTACATTAGATTTGCTATTTGGTGATTCAGGACTTACTAAAGCTTCTAGCTTTGTTGGGTTATTATCAGCATCATTGTCCTGTGTCATTGTATTATCTGCTTTATTAAAATGAAAGGCAAAGTGACCTATTGGTTTATCTAACTCACTTCCACTGCTCAAAGGCTCCATGAGATTGACTTTAGTACATAATAGTGATTGTTATAGGTTTTCTGAGAAAGAATCTTATAGCATATTGGATTGCATTTATGGTACTGTTTATATGGATGGAATCAATTAGCCATTGACATGTAGACATATAGACTGAAATATGGTTAGATAATATTGAAATATTTTTTGTGGCATTTTGATAGTCATTTTCATCACATTATAATCTATGTCTTTACCTTCTGTATCTGAAGACTTATCTATAGCATTCCGCTTGTTCCACCTCACACTTCTGCCTTTTATCACATATATGTACATATACCTTATGTTTCTCTGGCACTTTGCATGTACACATACACACCTATGCTAAATCCCTTACTGATTTATTTAGTGCTTTGCCTCTATCAATCTAAAGAACAAACTCAGTAAAGATCCCCTTGGATTAAGGACTACTTGTGTTTAGAGAACTACTACAGGTATCTTCATTATATTTTCAGAATATTCTCACTCAAGATTCCTCACCATCAGTGGGCAGGATACCAATACATATAAAACTCATAAGTCAGATTCTAGACAAAAAAACACTAGTCTGTAGTCACTGTAACAAATGATGATTAAGGACAGTGTGAATAATTCAGATTAATAATTGTGGGTCAAATGGCCACCTCAATAGCAAAATGCATTTTTATAATATGGGCTTAGCACCAATGGCGTATAAAGGAGGCATGTACATTATCAAGTGGCTGAGATAATGAGTCGTCAAGTCAGAGAATATACAGATTTTGATGATTCATATTCAGATAATGAAATTCAAATACCAATGACACATACCAAACTCTAGCATAGAACAATGAAGATAGATGGTGAGGGAAATATGAATATCTTAGTCTTTGTTATATTCTGGAAATCTCTAGGTCTGGATCTCAGATTCAGGACTTATTTCATTTCAGATATTACCTTTAACCTGCTTCCTTTTTATATTACCCCCATCTTCCAGAACTAGGTTATTCTTGTATTCCATTTGATTACTAATCTATCCTGCCTTTTCATACATGTCTGTATTTTATTATGATCTGTGACATTTCAACATTATATTCTACATGATTTGTATGTAGCCTTGAACATTTGCTTATCCATATTTTCTGTGCTATCTACAGTATATAAATCTATATAACTCTCAGTATATCTTTAGTTTGAATATCAACTATAGTTCTGTTTATTCCTGTTCCTCCAGACTTGAGTTATTCTCTTATCAACATCTGAGATTTAGGATTATCTTCTTAAGTCTATATGCTTGGTTCTACCTTCAGGTAGTCTATCTCTATAAGTTTCTAATCCAGACTTCATTTGAATATTATATCTTATCATAATCCAAACATCTGGATCCTTCATATTCTATCACCTAGATCCATCCAGATTATATCATACACTATTGAAATACAGGACATATACTCAGGAAATGCAGATCAATATTACCGACACTGAGTATAAAACTATTCATTAATTGATAACCAGGTCTGCACTTGACCACTATTATATTCTCAAATTCTTCATCTAGACAAAGAGTTGTCTATGTAAGTACCTTTACTTGACTATTTGCACTGGCTCATGTAATATAACAGGATGTGCTTATTGTTCAACAAATAGAGATCAATATCGTCAGTCATTCATCAGCAGACCAGCTTGGTTGTGCATTGGAAACACCAGATTCAATGTAGATGCCTCTGTGGTGCTCCGCATCAATCCTTCCCCCATTTTCTCCCATGATAGCTACAACTCTATGCCACCCAATCATTAGGGTGGTGTACCTCTGCTGAGGACATTATCTTTCACTAAGGAGCCCCCTCATACTACAGGACCTGATTGAATACATCAATTGTTTACAACTTTAGGAAGTATAAATAAGGCAGTAAGGAGGGTGTCTAGACATGTGGATAAAGGTGTTAGATATGTTTTTTATTACTGTAATGTTACACATTAGAAAGAAAATTCAAGTGATTATGAGAGTCTCTTGGTTCTGGAGGTAGTAATCAACCTAGCTCTCTTGTAGGCAGAGTCAGCAACACCTAGTATATGTTCAGAGAGGCTATGTTCAATTATGTTGATTGTAAAAAATACATATGATACTTGATTCTTTTGGTTACTATAGGGCAGACTAGGTTTTTAATTATCAAATTTTCTACCACAGCATCTAGAACACCACTAGAAGCAGGTCAAAGGAAGGTACAAGAGATGCTGCCATGTAGGTAAAACCTATGCATCCTCTTTCCAGTTTGTCTTGCTGAGTATTGGGTGATAGTTAATGCAGACCTTGGCACCAGATACATCAGAATCTTTAATTCTCTGAATTCCAGTAGGGCAATATCAAAGTCTCTTGCTATGCAAATCATTCAAATATTGAATAATATTCATCAAGAACTGACTGCCCACACTTCCTAGATCTTCTATCTTCATCTAGTTTGATAATTTCTCTTATGGTATTGCTACTATAAGTATCATACATCAAGCCACACGCCTACATCTAATGACTGACTTGTGGAATTCTCACAAACCTGGTTTGACACACGTGAGTTACTATAGATTGTGTGTGGACAGCACACTACCAGAAGTATCAGACTCCACATCTAATTAATGTATTACTAAAAAGCAGAACCATAGCACTGAGTTATAGGTTGTAACCATTCTTCTACACAGACATCGCCAGCTAATGATGCTAACTAGATTATGGCAGAAGATGCACTTGGGCATAAGGTTCTTTCCATATGGAAAGAGATATATGGTGAGCAGATATTGATTTGGATGCTGTTATTTATAGCAAAGTAATCTTTAATAGGCTAAAAGAAGACCTACTACCACCTCTTGTAGGACATGGGCCAGTAGTTATATCTACTGTCATCTGATAGGCCCTATATGGACTTGAATGTATATTCAAAGAAAACACTCTTCAAATGATGTGGATACACTGAGGCACTCTCTTAGAAAAGGAACATGCAAGTCAAGTACATAAGCACTTGACTAGAATTGAGTGGCTTCACAGATTTTTCACTAGGATGAGAGGTTTAAATCTGTCCTTGGAAGCTTTAAGCTGCCTCCAGGATCTGAGAAGAAACTTAGATAAAAGAATGGCTAACTCATATTCAATAAATTCTCACTCATGTGAAGAAAATACCAAAATGAAATAGGCATCAGGAAGATTCAAAAGACATAAGACTAGCCAGTAATGTAGAAGCTACTTAGCCTATGTGTATGATGCTACACCATAGTACTTGTAGAGTTGGTTGTTTAGATATTTCTCCATATATGCTATGTATAAATTGACATAGCAGTTATGGTAATGCAGTTTGGCACCTGAGAGTATTGTGAATGCAACATAGATTGACAAATTGTGAGTCTAGGGGCAGTCTGTCACTGAGTGCAAAAGGCAGTTAGTCATAGGCATGATAAGTGGTATAATTTGTTGTTTGTCATTTGAATAGCTAGACATTATTGCAATCAGCATGTGGTAGCATATTATTTTCTGGCAATTCAGAGATTGGCTGTTAAGTTGTGATGCAACTTATGAAAGTCTAATAGACCTTCTTCTCACTACATCTTAAATAATTCTTCTCACATATCATCACTATGTCTTGCTATATCAATTTGGCTGCAAGTGTACACACAACTTTTTGTTGCACACTATAGTATGATTATAGCACAAGAGACTTTCTATGGAGTGAGAAGGAGTTGTGAGTGTTATTGTACATATGTTTTAAATTCAACACCACTATCATAGCTAACTTCAGTATTATAAAAAATAATTAAGCACGTGTATCATAACAAAAGCATTAGACCAGATCACATATTCTATAATAACAATTGCATTCTCTTCTACATAGTACACAATGACTCTTACTTCAATAACATCCATAGTAGGTTAATGTTGTAAGGATACTATCATATAATCTTCATTACATATTTGACTAAATGAAGTATCTTCAAAATCTTTTGTGTTCATATTGTCCATGGTATCATCCAGGTTGTTAAGGAAAATACAACTATAATGACCATAAGAGCATGGTGCCAGCTTGGCATTAAATTTGTTATCCACTACTAAAATCAGCTAATGTTAAAAAGGCAGAGATACAAAGACTTACATTCTGATCATGTTCAGACTGAAATCAAGCCATGATTGAAAACTCTAGATATTACATTTACATTGTGATAAAGTATACCATAATCTTTAGTCTATAGGATACAATATGATATAGTAGAGTACTGAAGTAGAAAGGTTACTTACCATAAAACCATAGATGAGTACCAGTACCTCATAATTGGCTTTTTCAGATGTTTTGATGAGGGGACCTCAATAGCCATTCATGGTGATATAGCCTAAAGGTTTTTTGGATAGAGGCCAGAAGATTTCAATAGATATGTTTGTTAGTCATTATAGATTCATTAGGTAATTTGAATCATCAGCAACAATACTAACACAATCATTGGTGAAATGACTTTAAATTCTGAGTGTCCCCACTCAGCGCATCAAGTGGTGAACTCAAGTGAAGTTGTGGTGAGGATATATGGTGATGAATAGGCATAATGTAAATGTGGCTGAGGCGAGACTGGTGTAGCTATGGCACATGAAGGTGACAGGCATGGGAAAGTGTGGTAGAATAGCGGACTGCGCAAAGGTGACTCTGGTGCATGCAAACACAACATAAGCTTGGGGATATGATGGTGACAACTGCTGAATAATGTGTGGTAATGGTGATGTGAGGGTAACATGTCTAGGCGCATGAACAAGTCAACAGGCATGCAAAGTGCGGGGAACATTGCACCTTACAAAGTGGAAGTACGCGAATATGGGATTCAAGTGAGAACAACTCTTCAGGATGGTGTGAGGGCGTGAACTGATGATGTGAGTGTGGTGTGACTGTGGTGTGTTAGACACAAGAAAGTTCATGCCAGAGGTGCATGAATAAGGTATGAGGTGCGCAACTGTCATGTATGTTGCATAGGCATTGCATAATGTAGGGAAGACAAAGAGGTGAAGGTCCAATGATATTCAATTGCGTAGAAGATGAAACTGTGTGATGTGGAAGTGGTCCAACCCATATCCAAACCAAGTCCCACTAGGTGTGCTAAGGATTAGGTGCTATAGGAATGAATGACATGAGTAAAATTATAAGTGAAAAAGCGAAAATGAAATGGTGAACTGTGTAGATTTCCTGTCTAGCTTGTCTTCTTCATACAACTTTCAACATCTATGCCCTCCTATGCACTAAGCGCGAGAAAGCACGTGTGTGAGGCACCTAAGGCACAGGAATGAGGTGCTATAGGTGAGTTTTCAATGGTAAAAAGTGCATGGTGCTGCATCATGTGTTAGAAGCAAAAGTGATATCCTACTGAGTTAGGTGGGCACAAGTCTATGTTGGTTTTCTTGTTTTTGTTGTCTTCTTCTAAGCAGATCTATGGGTGTATATATCAGTGTATTATTAGTATTTGGGGTGATGTAATGATGAGAAAAATGAAAGGAGAAAAGCACTGGACAAAAACCAGGGTAAAACATATGAAAAAGAGTGGTATATGGTGATTTTAGCGAAAATGATGGTTGAAGCAGATGAAGCGGAGGAGGCAGATGATGATGGGGGATCAGATGATGGAGGATGATGGTGGAATGAGGGTGTGCCTGAGGTGCTTGACTGTTCTTCATCAAAATCTTTCAACTTCTTCTCCTATCGCATTTTCCATGTCTTCTAAGTCTTTGTCTTCAAAGTTGTGATGGCATGAGGTGAAGGCACATGAGGTGACAGTGATAGGCAACAAGGAATGGTGTAATCTTCATCTTTCAAACTCTGCAACAACTTCTTCAACCAGGTATAAAACAATCTTCTTCAAACTTGCGATAGCAGTGGACTAGTGACTGGCAGGATAAATTCTTGTACTTGGTGGTGCCTATCAGGCATGTGCCAAGGTGAGGTGAGGTGAGGGTAGTAGAATAGCACTACAGCATGATAGCTGCAGGCAATGCTGGCGCTCTGCATGTATTGGCATGAGATTGATTATATCCTCTGTATGTGCGAGGATAGGCTGATATCTGAAAACACATTAGTGAGAGATGTATATGGGGTGAATTTAGGCAAAAATAAGGTGTCAGTGATGAGTATGGACTGTGTACCAAGGCACAATAGGTGCCTTGTCATATCTTTTGACATGATCTATTTTTTGAATATTGATGATCTGGTGCATACTCATAAGACGCATCCGTTTCTTATCTTACTTCCCACCTAATCATTTTGGCTATAATCATGTTCATAAACAGGATGATAATCCAACAATCTACCTGCTTGTCATAAATGTTTAGGCTCTTCACAAAGAGTTGCAGCTCATCTTTCCACTGCTTGGTCCTGTCAATGGTATAAGATGGGTAAGATCAGGGCATTAACCCTTCTAGATAATTTGGTCTGGATGATGAGGTAGAAATGGAAGAGTGGATGAGCCACTTTCTGCTGAAGGGAATCAATCACTTCTCACCCAAGGGGATGAGAGGATTGACATAGTTGATCTCACACAGGTCAGTAGGATTTCTAACTAACCCTAACTAACCATCAAAAAAAATTGACTCTTCGATCTTATTCCATACCATCTCACTCTCCTGGCCTACAACATCACAGATATAATCTTGATGAAAATATCAACCTACAAATTGAGGTCCCCAACCCCATGGCTAGACGAGTTATACATATAGATGAAACAGTTCATCAGAGTGGAGGAGGGAGTTTTCTGAAACTGATGAGAAAGGAAATATGTCTATGAGGA
>JABBWB010000793.1:0-13355 GCA_016628085.1 Suillus occidentalis
ATTAATGGTATTGAGTTTCACAAATAAATTCACAAATTAAAAAATACCATTCAGTGGGGTTGAACTCATAACCTCCCAAGCTCAGGAAACACCACGGACAATTCCGGCTGACGCACAACCCGTTAAGCCATAAGGCCTTTAGAGATTATGGTAAGAAGTGGTATATGTGTAACTCGCGTGGACTTAGAAAAAAAAAAGACGAAGACAATACCTTATAAAATAATCTGATGCAAGCTATTCAGTGTTTTAAGTACTGACAGCACTGGCCAAGTGAACACTGAAAAATCAGTCAGTGTTTTAAGCACTGATGGACGTGAACACTGAAAATAACGGGGTTTTTTTCCAGTGTCTACAACACTGGGATCTGTGATTCAGTGTTTCTCACACTTACTTTCAGGGTATTTACTTCCCACAGTGGGCGTGTATAGATATTGCGGGGCCCCGGGTCGTTTGGCTTCAGTTACACATACTGGCTGCACATTCAAATGGATTTAAGTGTTGAGAGTGTTGGAATCGGGAATATCGGAGGCGACGGAAGCAGAGGAGTAGTGCGAGCGTGCCCGTTTGACAGAGGCACAAAGAAAAGAGACGTCGAGTGTCACTCGACGTCCAGATACCAATGTCTCACTTTCTTTTTCTCCTTACAACGCTAATATACGTATCGAGCCAGTTTTTTCTTTATAACCTTCGTAGATATCGAACGAACATCTCAGTCCTCGAATACAGACTGAGATGTGAGTTCTTACACTTAACGATTCCCTCAAACGCGTACTGACTTTAGAATAGTATTGCTATCTACTAGGTACAGTACATGGACTTAGAGTCCTCGAATACAGACTGAGATTATTGCTATCTACTAGCTCCCGCCTGATCCGCTCGCCTCTATTCACTAGAGAGAGAACTTGGCCAATAGGAAAAAAAATGTGGTTTGTTACATACAGCACAACAACGCTTTGTATGGTAACAACAAGAGCACAATGAGAGTGATACGTGCACGTGCAAGGTACTAGAAGAACTCAAAGAACTTAGTAAGACGCAGCCATGGGACAGACGACCCTTGTGAACAGCCTGAGAATCAAGTTCCAACTCCAAGCTTGCCAAAGTGTCTCGACGGTCCTCCGCCAATAAGCTCGTCTCCGGTCACATATCGCATCGCTAGCCTCATGCAAGTTGATCATGCAGTGAGTGTCACATCGATGCTGTACCACGACGTAGCTTAATGTCAACTTGAGCTTGAACAGTGACACACTTAGTAAAGGTATACACTGACGTTGGAAGGAAGTATGACACTCGATCAATGAATTTGATCTGCACGCATCTGTGAAGTTCGTACCTAGCAGAAAGGTTTTCGGCGATCAAAAGATGAATTATTGATATCCGGTCTACGCGCTTTATCCGATCGGCCTCCGGGGATGTGAGCAGATGGCTCGTGAAGGAAATGCGATTGTAAATGAGATGCAGACAAACCCCTGTTGACAGTAGACCGATTGGAGTTTCCAGGTTACGATGATGCTGGTGCGGAACAATCACAAGGAATAAAGGATTATCGCTCTGCGTACCAGCAACTTCTTCTGCATCTCGCAGCTTTGGTGGCATATCACCCCTTTTGTAGGACCATATTCCACATATTTGCTCTCTTCATAATCAAGTAATAATTCATCATTCTGTATATTCGTACATGCGGAGAATCGGTGACTGTAACGTCAGATAACTTATACACAAGCAAGGAGGAGATATGTTGGTGCCACAAGTTTACCATATTCCAATAGAATCCTTTACCATTATCGGGCCCCAAAACGCACGTAAGGAAAATACAAGCTTGGTGCAATAATTGCGAAACCCCATAGAATATATCTACAAGAGAGGGCGATTAAACCAAGTTCAACGAGCACCAATCACTTACTGACAATGACCATTGCCTTTGACTTAGACCGCAGACCGAATGACAACGTTCGGGTCGTCGAAGACAGGAGGTCTCGCATTGCCCAACTACCCAACATAATCAGTGAGAGAATGAGAGGGAACAGCTCTGCGTCACATACCGGCTCCTTGTTCCAGTTGTTCTTGCAATACGCCTCGAATTCGTTCAAAGCAGGGTGGTCTGGATGGAATCCCGAACCAAATTCCTTCTGGATTATGCTGGTGGTGACCATGTAGTCTGGGGACACAAGCTTCTGGGGGGAGAACTCAAGGCTCTGGTGGAATTCGGAGGTTGAAGTGATCTGCTTGCTCTGGAGACGGTTCTCGTGACCGACCACTATGCGTGTCAAGTAGTCGGATTCCATATACGCATTGTGGGGCTGGGATGTTCCCCAAGGCTCGGGTTTCTGTTGTCTAGTCGATCGCAAGAAGTCGGTGTCTAAGGCAACGAAAGATTTGATCTCGCCCTACGAGCCAATAAATGACTATAAACCCCCATGCAGAGAGCCTCACGCACCGCCATCCAGAAAAGAGCAATATCCTGGAGCTCGCGACGCTTGTAACCACCGCCCACATCGGAGTGGGCTCCGGGGAACCATACCTGCAAAGACATCAGCGCTGAAGCTAAGAATTACTGCACATCAAAGCACTCGCCTGTTTCAGGGTCTGTTTGTTAGACAATCCACCTTCGGGAATGGACCATAACGTAGGCAGGAATTCCTTTCTGTTCTCTTGAAGCGAAAGTGCATGAAGCGCGATGTCGATTGTGGCAGGAAGACTTGTATCCTTGATTCTGAGCGCATCGATAGTCGCGTAAACCGACCCAACCGTATCCCACACACCCACACATCTTTTTCCGGGAATTTAAGAAACAGAAGGCACGATATCAGGACGACTTACTTGATTCTTGGCTTCCGAGTGTCAGATGGGATGGTAGGAGTCTCGCCGTCCATGAGTTGACGCCAAATCGTAAAGAATAGTCCAAGATTGTGTCGTGTCAGCAACCCAATGCGATCCTATGATATTCGTATCAAGTGAAACGAATGTGTGATGTTTAAGGTTGCTCACAATCAACCCAGAAAGCTTTCTGGCCGTATAGGCACCTCTGAATGGCCATCTTAAAGGTTAAACCAGGTATCACAACAAACGCGGCAAACATCACCTGGAAAACCTGTAGAATGATAAATTGGTGTGCACATCTAAAAAGCCACTAGGTTGATAATCACCCGAAGAGACAGATCTCATCTCCATCTCGAAAATTTTGAGCGATAAATGCATACGCATCGCGAATTTTACTCGCTGGAGAGCGTTTAAAATCATCAAACTCTGGTCATCCTCCTAGAACAAAAATGCGCTCACCGACCGCGGTACCCAGGGCCTCTGAGTGAAATAATAATCCCGTAAGTTCAGCAACCTTCCCAACTTCAAACGACTCACGCAATCCTGTAGTCCCCGTAACTGGATCACCCGAAAAATCAGCCTCTGAGCCGACTCCACTTTGGTAAAAGACGATTTGCTCCTTCCCATCACTACAGACGTCAGAAACATTGTATGAGAGGCATTAGCCAATTGCTCACTCAGTTTGGTTCTTGACAGATCGTGCTTTCATGAGTAGTACTGTCAGGTTGTACCATGAAATAGCAGCGACAACTCACCAAGGCGGATGACATTCGTTGGGAACTGCGCGGTGGCACCGCCATTGCTTCCGTCAGCAGCTGGTATCACTGCATGAGTAAAGACTAAAAGGATATGAAGAGTCGTATTACGTCTGTCTGACATGGGTGGGACACCTGCAGGAATGCCTTCAATGTAGGAAATCAGCTTCTGACGGGAAGAATAAATAGATTTTTGCTGACGAGGTTCGTCTGCTACTATCTCACCGCCTTCGGTGAGCCGATTAGTAGGTTCTAGCTCAATCCGTTAGACAGCTTCAAGGACAATAATACTCTCCCTACTGCGCGCCGACAGGTTACCGTCCATGCCGGTCCCATCACAGAATATCAATAACATTTTCGGCATCTTGCAGATATGTATAGATAAAGCAACTTGAGAGGATATGAGTTGAGATTCTGAGTAGGGATTGTTAGCTCATTGTAATAGCTGCACCGTCCATTAAATAGGTGAAGGAGTAAGGAACACTCCACCTTCTCGCCATCAACTGGACAGGAACACGAACACGTTGTTCCAGCGCCGAACCCTGTAAACCAGTGATAGTGGCGTCGTTCAAGTCAAAGATATTCCATCGTACAGAGAATCAGAGTTCTGCCCGGCTATGGAATAAACCGATCAGGAGGCTGCGGACGGCTTCTGAGATCTGAGCATCCAAGGGCCCTATAGTATGACATGGGCGCGGTCAGGGGGTTGTTCCTGGGTTGGCCGAATGTTAAGTAATACTATTGTATCACACTTCATGACATAGCTCGGTATGTAGCTATATGATAGCGCCCATCACTTGCTGAATCACTTGTCAATGTCTGTATTCTGAACCAGATTAGCGTGTGACAAGACCCGAAAAGATCTAGTGTGGTCCACAGAGTAGTCGCGGTCAGTGTCAATAGATCTACGTTTTCGTACTGCAGCTGTGCTGTGGACATTGAGAGATTTATTCACGTTGAGCGCAGCGCACCACCTCAAGATGGGAATGAGCCCTGCCCTTGGTACGGATACTTGTCGGGGCACATGGAATGTTTGACGCTACGCATTGAGAACGATACTGACAAGGCTACAAGATGATAAGTTGCTTGACGTACGAATACAGAACTGCCCCGAAACTTAAACATTGCATATTGATGACAAGTGCTGCACAGCTCCAGATAGATTATGAACAACCGATGATCGACAACCTCCACTACTCGGCAATAGCGGGGTACTTTGATAGCCAGCCTACCGTGATCGACTGTCAGCGGAGGTAGAATTTGTCCTAGAAATACATAACACGTCAACCGATTGGCTGCCTCTGAAAGCAGGAATAAATCATCGCGCTGGTATGGCAGGTTCATCAGACATAACTTTACCTGTGATGTGTGGAATATAACGCATGCGAAGCGAATTGCGCCTTAACACCTGAAGGAAGAGTCCAATCCGGGAGGGATGTAAAAATCTTGCGATCAATGCGGAAGCCCGCCAGCGCCCAGTGCTCGGAATCGGAAAACACAGACGGTGTCCCAAAATCACCGCGGCACATCTGCCGTGGACTACGGATTACACATGGGCGGGCGAACTACTTGGCGGGCAGAACTCTCGGTGGATAATACGACTTCCACAATGATAGGTAGATTCCTGAAAACCAAAATGTCAATAATTTTTGGAAAATTCAGAAACATGTGCCAGAAACAGACCATATCATCGAGGGTACAGCTGGAACACTCGGAATAGTATGACAGAGCATCGACCATTGAACTGGACAGCTGATCAATTCACTCAGCGATTACTAGAGTTCGTAGCTTGGATGGTCTTCAAGTTGGTCCAACTTGAAGAAGTTCGAACGGTTGCCGCCATCCAATTATGTAATGATTTTTCTCACCATCGAAATGACAGCAACACTAGCGCCAGCCACCAGGCCCAGGATGCGGTGTACTTAAACTTGCTTTCTGCACTCAAGCCCCACTAGCTGCCCGCCAATGAGTTTTTGCTTTGCCCATTTCCCGCTTATAGGACCGGGTCCTGGGTGCTGCTTGCTTCCTTTCCGGGACTAAACCTGCCTCGGCGAATTTCTCATTGTGTTGCAGAATAGTCCAATAGTCCAAACTTTCTTCATACGTCCGTCTCAGGGTGTCAGCGTATGTTTGTCCTCACCTCAAAATAGTCTGGGTGACGGAGAAAAGTCCTTTATCTAGGCAAGCAACAAGGCCCATCTGATCCTATCGCATCTCCTGATCACCATCTTGTAGTCAACGCCCTCCCTCAATTTCGCGTATGCTGCAGCCTGAGGTGTCATCACGCTGCTTGTGCAGGTCCGATCCGTGTTATAATCTGTTGTCCCCCGAGGAGTCGTCGCGTCCTATGTTCTGTTCGTTCTGAGGCGCATGCATTCTCGTTTTGCTTGACTGTGCATGTACATCCTTGTCCTGGCTTGGTGTCGCATATGATACTGGTCGCAGGGGCTACTTCATCTGATTGTATGACTCGTGACACTTTTTCGACGTTCATCGTCAATGACTACTCGTTTGGACAAATCTTCGCTACGAAACTTACATTCGGCCGCCTTGCATACAAATTGGTGGAACCCAACGCCGAATTACATATGTACAGTAGACTACACGTGCTTACACTAATTATTGAACTAGGAAAGGATTCAAAGAAACGCCGTCGAGCTGAAACCCCATGAAACGCCCATTAAGCGAATACAAGAACGCTATAGCTTTTTGCGACAATTTCAGCGCCACCATATGGAATATTGGCTACAAGAGAGGGTGATTAATACCACATTCAGGGAGCACTGAACGCGTACTGACCGTAACCGTTATCTTTAACTTTGCCACAATGAACACCTCCGTTCATAGCCGCTTGGGCGACGTAGAGGAGTGCTCCATCCGCCTCCATTCCTCCTCTGGATGACCAGACATTATATCAGGAAAGAGAAGACACTCTTGCGAGATGAACGCACCGCACGGCAACAGCGCCACCCAGTTTCTCGGTAGTTAGTGGGCCATCGATGAGAATCCAGCGAACGGAGCTCTGATTCCCCACCAAGAATTCATATTTTTCAGATAGCTAACGAGCAAGTCAGAACAAATCACATGTCTCGTATGGTTCCAGAGACAACTTACTCTAATTTCTTTGTAATGGTAACTGATGTACACACACTTGTCTTGAATAGAAGCTTTGCCTGGATCTTATATGCAAGAAAGATGAATGTTTTGGGCAACGTGGCTGTATCAGAACTTACGAGTGCCGTCCTGCATAATTCCCCACCATTAGATATGCTGATCAAACTGGCATGATGTGTTAAACTCACCTCATATGGAGCTCGTGCAATGTAAAGGGGGGAGCCATTTGACTCGTAGCCTCCTTGAATGGCCGCAGACGGTGAAAAGTCCTGGGTGCTGTTGGCAGTCTTATGTGACACGGGTTATCAGCCAAAGAACGAGGAGAAGACCTATGTCTCTCACCCAGTAGACCGGAGGGCGGATGATATCGCGCGGGCTGCCGAAGATAGGAGGATCTAACGTGCCCATCTAAAGAGCGAGTACAATGAGAGAACGGAAGGAAACAACTCTGTGTCACGTACCCGGGTGATTTTCCAGTTGTCCTTGCAATATGTCTCAAATTCGTTCAAAGGAGCATATTTTAAGTTGAATCCTGAACCGAGTGTTTTCAAAATTTTGCTGGTGGTACACATATCATCCGGAGACTTGAGGACCTGAGGAGAAAACGCGAGACTCTGGTGCAGAGTGGAGACCCCTGTGATAAGCCCATCCTCGAGTCTAGTCTTAACACCGACCAGGATCCGCATTGTTATGAGACTTTCCATATACGAGTTATGGGGTTGAGAGGTTCCCCAAGGCTCTGGATTGTGCTGCCTAGTTGATCGCAAGAACTCGAGATCTAGCTCAATAAAGGATTTGACCTCTCCCTACGAGCCAATAAACAACCAAGCATTCCCCAATCAAATACCCTCACGCACCACCATCCAAAAGAGAGAGATGTCTGCAAGTTCACGACGCTCGTAACCGCCGCCCACGTCGGAGTGGGCTCCCGGGAACCATACCTGCAACGATCTCAGCGCTGAAAGTAGGAGTTACTGCACATCAAAGCATCTACCTGTTTCAGGGTCTGATTAGGAGCCAATTTACTCTGGGGCGTAGTCCATAATGTAGGAAGGAATTTCTCTCTATTCTCGTGGAACGCGAGTGCGTGAAGCGCGATTTCGACTTTTGCCGGAAGACTTGTATCCTTTATTGCGAGCGCATCGAGAGTCGAGTCAACCGAACCAACCGTATCCCACACACCCACGCACCTTTCCCAATATTTGAGCAAGAAATGGAAAGACATGATATCAGGGTGACTTACTTGATTTTTGGATGTCTAGTGCCGCTTGGGATGGTAGGCGTCTTGTGGTCCACAAGTTGACTCCAAATCACGAAAAATTGTCCAAGATTTTGTCGTGCAAGTAACCCAATGCGATCCTACAACATCCATATAAAGGGAGAATGCGTGATATATGGGGTTGCTCACGATCAACCCAGAAAGCTTTCTCGCCGTGTAAGCGCCTCTGAACCATGTTGAAAGTTAAAGACAGGTCTCGCGAGAACTATGGCACACATCACCTGGAAAACCTGGAAAATAATATTCAGCATGATGAGACCAAATCCGAAAAACATCCAGATTGATATTCACCCAAAGATACAAATCTCATCCCCATCTTCAAAATTCTGAGCGAGGAATGCATATGCGTCCCGGATTTTACTCGCTGGAGAGTGTTGATAACTGTCAGATGCTCGTTACCCTCTCAGAAGATACAGCGGACTCGCCAACTGTGGTGCCCAATGCCTCTGAGTTAAATGGTGAGATCAAGTAAGTTCGGCAACCTTCCCAGCTTCAAACTACTCACGCAACATCAAATTCCCCACCACTGAATCTCCCGTGAAATCTGCCTCAGAACCGACTCCACTTTGGTAGAAGACAATCTGCTTCTTCCCATTGCTGCAAAGACATTATAAAAAAAATTAGAGAAGTACCAGCCAGGTGCTCACGCAGTCTGAGATTTGACGGATCGTGCTTGTATTCATGTTGTATTTTCAAAGAATACCAGGAAATACCAGTAACGACTTACCAAGGCGAATGATATTCGTTGGATACTGGTTGTTCTCGTTTACATCGCCAGCTAAAATATACTGCGTGAGTGGAGAACATGGGGATCCAAGGATATCCTACGGGTCTGCGATGGGATCATCGCTGGAATATCTGCAGCAATACGTTCAATATAGTCAGCTTCCGACGGGAAGGATGGAGATCTATGTGCTGACCAGTATTCACACCACCTTCGGTGGACTGAGGAACAAAGTCTAGAGTTCAACCTGTTAGATGACATGAAAGACAAAAGAACATCTCCTTACTGTGGCAGGACAGGTTGCCATCCATGCCGGTCCCATCACAGAAGATCAATAGCGTTTTCGACATGTTGCTGTTAACGATGAAACTTGCGATGAGGTGGTGCAAGTTGCTGGGAGTTACTTTGTCATGACTCACGATAGCTGCTCCGTCCATTATATAAGTCTGCAGGAGTCTGTCAACTGGGCGCAACACTAGCGTGTCGTATTTCTGATAAGCAGTGAAATGCAGTGTGGTCTTGGGGTCGGAACCACACATGATCGGGAGTAGGCTGAAAACAAATTTTCATAATGATTACAGGGCCCCCGCAGTTCGGCGTAAACGTAGACAGGGTGCTGCCCCTGCTACTGGATATGCCGGATTGAGCAATAAAGTGGCGTTGAGAACCTTTGTGCATTCATAACGCAACCTGATAAAGGAAATAGGTAATGCCCATCGTTTTGCGGAACTTGTGCCTATCCGTTAATGTCCCTAGAACGTAACCTGCAGACGAGACCTGAGGCCTAATTAGAGTGATTCATAAGGCTTTGAGCGATCAGTAGCAGCCGAGCTGCAATGCAACACGTGCACAATACCTTGGCTGACAAGATTGGATCAAACAGCTGCATCAAGTACCGAGCAGGATGGAAGGGTGCCTTACTTAAAGGTACCGAAGTTAGGCTTCAAGTCCTGACTGATCGGTTGGGTGATCCTTCGCAGGGTAGGCTCCATCGAGAACGGCGCCCATAAGCTGAGAGATGGCGGATTAATTGTGTACTACATCGGCCAGAGAATGAGGACACTCGCTACGCCACCCAAAATAGATCCCAGGCCACCAGCCCAAAGATGGCAGTGCTGAACCACCTTGGCACATTCGAAGCAGTAGGGCCATTAGAGAAGAAATTCATATACACCAACCCGTATGATAAGAATCACAGGTATCACCACAAACTACTGGCTGGTGAGCAATTCACGATAAGCTTTCCAGTGTCGGCGCCAAATTCGGCGAGTTGAAAGTTGTTCGCAACACGTACTTTCAATCAATGTAAGTGCATAGACGCTCACACCTTTCTCCCACGATTGTTCATTCATTGGCTTGGCCGTGGCTCAGTGACTGCTATTTCGGCAAGCCGCGACGTAGCCTTGTGGGGTCTGGACGTCGACGATTAATATGTTGCGGCCTTTGCATATCACCGCTGATCATTAGGGTGAAAGTCCCGTTCTGAATTTCCTATATTTTCCAAAGTCATTTTAAAACATGGTTCCTGTGGCATAAGTACTTACATCCCATGCCGTTCCCATTAAAGCACTGAAGAAATAAGTAAGATCAGTCCCATCGCAGTACTGCTTCTCACATGACTGCAGCGTGAATTGATTCTCGACTAGCATTCGTGTATTTCTAGCGAAGCAAGTTGTATTAACAACATAAAACAAGTTCAAAATCCGGAAGAATGAAGGTTTTGTACTCAGCATTCAAAGCGTGACTAAAGGGGGGAAAACACGAACATAAACAGAAAGATGTGCCTTTGCACTGGCTTCTCAGCACGATGCTGTTTCTTACCATAATGCTATGATGATGTTATACCAAGGTACCATGGCCGTCAATCTGAACGCTTGTGAATTGTAGCCGAGCCACATCAGTTCTACCCTGAACCCACCAGTTTTGCAACTGTCAGTGAGGACGGCTTGGCTTCCAACTGTCACTGACTTTCGAAATGAGTGCAGATTGTCCTGAAACCACAGGGCAGAACCGCATCTAATCGACTGCTTCCAGACATGATTCGGACAATAGATTATCACACTGGTATAACAGGTTGATCAGACATAACTTTTATGTGAATGACGGAATTCACCTTGTGTGCGGATTACACCTTGAAACTTGCGGAAATAGTGGTTTTGTGGCCTGGATATCAAAGACTTATGATCAGTGCGCTTGGCCGCACTACTTGAGTTTGGAAAAGAAAAGTGCGACGAATTCGAACCACCCTTACAACAGCGCGATGCATCTGCCGCGGTGGAATGTGAGCTATACACCAGTATACGATGACCTGTCATCAGCCTGTCGTAGGGCTCTCAGCGAAAGTTTATGACTCCAAAAGATCAATAATTCTATGGGAAACTCAACAAACATGAACCAGAGACAAGCCACGTCATCGAGGAAGGAACGTCAACCACAATTCGGCTGCTATCGATAGTTAAAGAGTGTTTTAGAGCCCATATCGCCTGAGAATTCTTGGAAAACAAGCTGTTTTTATCGCAAGAATGACAATGAGAGGGTTCTGGAACATTTTGGTACTATCAGGTAAACTCGATGTGAAGAAAACGCACGATTGCCAGAACGATTGCTAGAATGGAAGAGACTGGGCTTCACACTGCGGCAAGACCGCTTCAGCACGGCAGCCCACAGGTAGCCACAGGTGCAGATTGCGCTGGCTAGATGAATGGTTATCACGCCATTTTTGAGACTGCCAAAGCGATTATGCGTCAGATCCTAGAATAAACTGAACGTCTCGAGTGTGTTTCATTGAAAGCATGGAGTCCGTGCACGAAAAGAACTTGTTCTAGTGCTCCAATGAAAGTACTGTGGGTAAGCCTCTGTCAGCTGGTAAGTGACCACTATAACAGTTTCAACGGAACAGATGGGCGCAAGCCCAGAAGTATTAGTTTTTGCAGCGACCAGCCTCGGCCAGAGAGACAATATTATACTTAATATTGACTAGGAAAAATGACGAGACTGGCCGAGACTGTTTGTCCCGGGCGGACTTGTGAACAGCCTGACCCGGTTGTGGCTTGATGTGTGACAGTTATTACCCACGTGGCTGAGTGCAAGTGATGAGGAGGCGAAACAGCTTGTTTAGCTCATTCACCATTCCCTTCTGCCATTTCTCATCGTCATGCATGCTGTCCCTCCATCACTTCCCTCTCCGACTACCTCAACACTAACTTATTCTTCAGGGGCCATATCAATTATATTTTCTGGTGACAGTGTCTGGAGCATCGAGCGGGGATCAGGGTAATGTTTCCTTACCTTGGGAATCATGCAATGACGGGGCTGAAAAGTATTTGTAGCTATGATTGACCCCCAAATGACCTTTAAAGCCCCCCAGTTATCAGGATGCTCTGTTGGGCACAATGGTTCACTGCAATCGGCATCCGATGAGTGTGATGGGAGCAGAGCCAATGACGAGTGTGGTGACGACTTCAACGACACTTCCACATTGCGATAGTGGTTGCAGTGTCTCTTCTTTTCTGTCATTGTCTCTATCTACCGTTGCTTGCTTTATGCATACATGCATCGCTGCCCTTGTATGTGAGTCAGCTCCACGCATCCTCGTGCTCATCCGAAGTGCACAGCATTCTCATAATTTTCTGGTGATCCTTGCAGGAAACATACGCATATATCATTCAATCAGTCTTTACTTTTATTCGCAGCCATTTGATGGGCGACTTCAAGCTGCGCTCTCACCTTATGCAGAACCTGCATGTTCCCGGTCGTAGTTATGACGTTGGTCGATCGAAGCCGCCTGGGCGAGCGATTTAGAGCGCATATATCCTCGCTTTAGTCGACTGTTGCATGTGTGCCTTTGTTATGACTTGGAAATAGGTGGGAGGCGCATATCCTGGTTGCGTATGTCACTTCAACTGATTATCTGATGCAGGATACATCTATGTTCGTCGCAAAGGATAGCTTATTGAATGAATGTTATTGCTCATTCATCGCAATTTTTCAGAGAATCATCAATGTATTTCTTTTTTGGCTGCGCAATAAAGGTGCGCGTCTTCAGTACTTCTCACAATGAATTTCGGCTGATGAGTCTCTTGTTCTCCCGCCGGTTCTCGTGCCCTAACTACGAATTCCAGCATATATATGATAGCTTGATTATATTCTGGCAGCTTCATACTGACGTAGCTAGTGTAATAGTCCTGAGAGGTCGTAAGGCGTTGCAGTGAGATTATTTGGTCAGGACAAACACCGGGGAATCCCTTGGTATTTGTCAGATTTTTATTGTTTTATCTCGGGCCGAGGACTTTTTCGGCAAATTTCCGACCACGCCGCCGCTGCCACCGACGACGACGAGGAGCTAAACTACTAGAAGCCAGTCTCCCTTGAACCCATCTTCATCCTGCCGCGTCTCCATGTCATGCCCCGCAACCCGAATCTGGGTACCTCGACCCTTCGAAATCGCAATCGAGTTACCAACAAGACACGCCTCAAGGTCATCCAAGGTAGCATCGATGCGGACCCTCTCGTGGTCGACGAGGACGAGGAAAGGCCAGGATCATTAGCACTGCAGGCGTGGACGCTGAGGATGCCAATGTGAGTCGTTTTTCCTCTCGCCGTCGCTTTCAACGCCCTTGTTGAATAGGCTGACGTGTCTCTTTCCCATTGGCTGATGGTCGTG